>VZTL01015787.1:0-23828 GCA_013400535.1 Scopus umbretta
TCTGCCTGGTTGTGTCCCCTCTCCACCTACTGTGCACCCCCAACCTATTCACTGAGGGGGAAAAGTGAGAAACAGAGAAGGCTTTGGTGCAGTGCAGCCACTGTTCAGAAATAGCTTCAACATTAGTGCATTATCAGTATTGTTTTAGTCACAGACCTAAACTACAACACCATATGAACTGCTATGAGGAAAGCTAACTCTATCCCAGCCAGGCCCAGTACAAAATGCTACTGTTGGATATGACTGAAGCTTTCCAAAACATTTGGACTACATATAGTACTGAAAGCAGTTTCATACACAGCCTTCAACGTAAATAAAATTTATTCAAGAACACATATAAAATCTTCTAGTCTGTTCTTTGCCTGAAGGAAGTGCAGGATTAGTCTGCAGTCTCCTTTTTCACTGCAAAGAGGGTGATTTTATTGTCCTGTTTTTTGCCAAAGGTCCAGTTTTCCCCTGCTTGAGATGACAAAATTAGTAAACACACCTAGCAGTTTACCAATTTTATTGAAAAAACTCCTGCAAACACGATCACTCCACCCCAAATTCTGGATTTTCTAGTGGGCTGTATGACTTCAGTAAAGGTTACAAAAACTTATTTTACTAGTTAATGTCACATCTTTTAACTATCTGTTGTCTGGTCTGAATAGCCAGTCTTTCTGATCTTCTGAAGCCGATTCCACAGGTTCTTTGAGCTTTGTCTTATCTGTCTGTAAGTATGGCAACCTGACCTGAATCCCATGTTTAGAAAACCAGGTCCTACATGGTATATTTCGGTGGCAGTGTACAAAAGTTGATGTTATTTACCTGTCCATGTTATACCTCTCAAAATATTATTTGCTTTTTAGACTTGTAGTAGGCAAAGGTCTGACGTTTGCAGTCCGTACATCTAAACTGGTGTTCAGACACTTTTTATCAGTGGATAGAGTTCAGAGTATCATAGTTAATATGTGAAGAATGAAACATCAAATCATTGTTTCTGCTTTCCTCTACAAGGGAGACAAGATAATTTAATCAAGGCGAAAGCTAATTTTCTGGTCCCTGTTTGAAGACTTCAAAAAGACAGATAGGCTCACTCCCACCTTTGATCATCTTTTCCAAAGACTAATCACCCTAACTGATGGAAATTAGAAATAAACAGTGCAAGTTAAAATTTGTCAAGTGTTAATTTGTAGCCATTTTTTTTTATTATGCTTTCCTCCACCAGATTATATATCACCCTTAGTATTCACTAATTTTTCTCTGTAAAATAAATACTATATAAATGTAATTTAAAATACCTCTTACTTTTTTTTTCCCTTAAAGTAAATGCTTGCCATATTTACTATATGAAATGTTTCAGGCTCAAATCAGAGCTGACTCCAGATTTTCTGCACAGGCAAATTTATGTTTGTGAGAAATGGTAGCAGTCTGGGGGGAATGTAGGGCATGAGGTAGGAAGAATCAGCAGTGGCAGTGGGAAGTTGGGGCAAGTCCAAGAGAATGGCATCAATAGGCTGGTGGCAAGGAAGGGAGGCTGGGACTTTGCTTAGGAAGGCAGTGGCTACAGGGTCCACGGGGCTTGTTTTTACTAGGTAGGCAGGACAAAGGTGCGTAAATGGCAACTTTCAGAAATTTGGCCTTAGAAGTGAGGCTGGAAAGGATCAGCAGTATTTCAGGTAGCTGACTTTAAGGAGTAAGTAGTGTGAATGTGCTGGGTGAGGAAAGAGAAGAGTGACTGGTGAGTTTCTCCTGACCCAACCTAGATCACACCCCTCCTGGCACTTACAGGACTTTATAGTCTCTCTGTGGACCCTTGCTACTCCTAATGAAGATCCACCTCTTCCTCCCCTCTTCACTGCTTCACATGCTGCCGGGAAATGAAGGCTGAAGAAGAAGAGTTTGGGCATGACTTACTGGGATGTGGGATGGGGTCAGACACCTGAGTTGAAAACCGTTGTTCCCTATGTCCTCGAAGGAGGGAGAGGTAAGAGTACTTGTTCACATTTCTGTGTAGGAAAGCATATGATTCTGGAGACCATTCCTGATTAATATTGGAGAAATCAAGCCATTCATTCATATATGAATGCTTACTTACATCAATAGAACTATATGCTAAAGCAAGAACAGCTGGCCTCCTGCATAATATTTGTCTCAATTCTTTGGCCTTTATTAATAACATATATTTAAAGCAAAAAGAACATTGTTCAAATCCACATGCCCAGAAAGGTATGAAATGATAGGTAAGGTATGAAATTACATTGTTTTAATTAATAGGGAAGGAATAAGGAGCACTGAACAGAACCAAAAGGGTATTTTTCAGATAATTTCACAAAAAAACTTATGGCCAGTAGGTGGTACCCTTATTCCAAATAACAAATGAGGAAAAAAAAAAAAGCTGGAATGCTGAACATTAGCTCCAAATCGTGAATATTTTCTTACCCTGTTAGCCACTGCAGATGCTAGACCACACTCTGTAAAGAGTGCTAGGCAAGGCTAATCAGGGTTTGGGCAAAGCAGCTGTATGTGAACTGTGAAAGGGCAAAGCATCTGATTCTGCTATTGACAAGCTCTTATTGCTGGAATTAGACACTGTAGTTTTCTGTGGTAGGAGTCTTTAACCATATTGGAATCAAGCTTTTATTCATTCAGCAACTTGATATTCACACTAAGTACATAACCCTCTGACCTACAGATTGTACTATTGGTGAATATGATTAACTCAATAAAGCTAAAAAATATTTAAAAACTTTATGCTTAATTTGTGAGAACATTACAACTTTTTTTGTTTGTTTTAACTGCAATAAGCTTCTTTACTATTTTAGACAATTCTTAGAACATGGAAGGAAGTTATGAAGAAAGTGATTTTAATAACATAGAACATGAATTAGTCAATCCTTGCAGATCCACACATTGAAATGATTGCGGAAAAAGATCAGTGCCTGTGAAATAAAAGCCAGACACAAGATGTTACAGTAAAATGGACAGCCTTTCAAACCATTCCTCAAGTTTTTGTACAATGAATTGAAATTAGTAAAACAACAAACTGCAGTAACTTTTGCTCTTTTTTGGGAAAAGTATAGAGACAAGCATCTTCAGTTTAAAACATCAGTTTGAGTACTCTTTGGGGTGGAGGTGTTGGAGAAAATTGAACTAACAGACAAAACCATAGGATACCTGTCACTCAATCAGTCCACTCAACACGAAGTCTTGTCTAAGCTAGTTATCCAGGTCCCATTACAGCCTCTTGCGAGAGAAGTACCCCAAGAGGCTGCCATCTCTCTTTGGCACTTAACTCAAGCTAGCATGCAAGGAGTAGCTCTCTGAAGACAGCATCTCTGACTATAGATGCTCCTGTACTGGTTATCTTAAACTAGATGCCTCAGTCTTAGGTTGCTTTAATACTGAGATTTATTGCTGGTTTTTGTCATGAAGGACAATAGTAATACTTGGCCACCAGCTGACACTTCTGAAGATTGTTTATTACCCAAGATCTTATACTCTATTGATCAACCCAGGATTTCAGAAGTCTCTGATACCAAATGATATCTAAAATGGCACTGAACATCAATACTCATGAAGATGAATACTGTCCAAGAGCAATTACAAACTTTTCTCATTTATTGACCAGAATCACATTAAATTCTTTTGAAAATGCTGAAAGGTTAGGTTATTTTTCTTTTCTTTTTCTACTTCTTTCTGTTTGATTTTTTTAATTTTTAATTTAAACCAAATAGAATTACAAGTGTGCAGTATTGTTAGTACACCACCTCTGGTATTTTTACACCCAAGTTCATTTGAAAATATCTTCTGAACCAAACTCAGCTTTAAGCCTTTCAAGTTGCACATAACTCAGAACTCAATGTTCACACTGAAAACCTGCATGTAATACTAGTAGAGAGTTGGTGCCTCTAAAGCTAACGTCACAGGTCCTATTAGACTTCACTATTTTCTATTCTAGCACTACAAAAAAAAATAAAAAAATCTTGTCTGAATTGTTGGCTTCTTTAAGTGACAGCTCAGAGAAAATTATTCATGTGAGTGTATATTTTATTGGTTCACATTCTTCATCTCTATTTTCTCTATCCTATCCTGCCTTGCTGAAGCCGTCTGATATTGATCTGTGCTATGGTTCTCTGACATCTGTCAGTCTCTACTTGCCTCACTGGGCCTGGCTGAACTAGATGCTTTTTTCCCAACCTTGTCATTTTTTTCTTAAATTGGTTGGCTAAAGGTCATAACTTTTGTGTCCAGCCCTCTATGAAATGGAAAGGATTGATGTAGTTTTATCTTTCCAGCCATACAATCTCTCTCCCATCCTATAACAGATTTCTTCTGATGTCGTTAATTTTAAAGTTGAAAGCTCTGGTTCATCTTGCAAACAGAAAATTAGAATTATTTTACAAAACTATGCATTCCAAAAGTACTTTTCAATCTTAAAAAAATCAAGTGATTGTGGAAATTACATCAGAAAATTGTACAGACTTAATTCAGTTAGTCTTCTGTCTTCTATCCCTAGTTTTACAACTATGCCAAAAAAACATTCCTCTCTGTTTTTTTCCCACAACATTCTTTCTACACTGCTATGACTTTGTATCCTCTCACTATGAAACTTGTTCATTGGCAATGAAGTCTGCTTCCACAATTGTCTTCTGCTTACACTCTTGAGTGTCTTGGATGAAGTAGGAACTGTCACACAGCGGTGAGAAACATAGGATACACTGAAGGTAGACATCTAAACACAGAAACTGGGACTACTCCAAGGTCCTGCAGTAGTGTCTGTGCCTATTCTCTGCAACCTCACACACTCTGACAATTTTCAATGATATACCATGTACATCTATTTATGTTTATGCTTTCAGGATGTACTAAAAATATGCATATGCTTATGAATTTTGGAAAAAAAATAATAGATATATAAGCTGTAATTGGAAGATTTTTTTTTAAACACAACCAGAAGATTACTCTTAGGTTTTCTAGTTTTATTTTTCTTAACTCATTCATAAAGGTCCTGGTCTGTACTCAGCTGTCGTTACCAGTCTGCTAGCAACAGTGTTCACCTCTTTGGCTGTGGAGACTTAAAATTGATACCTGGTATTCAAATAAGTCCCAATTTATGCATGTCAAGCTGAAGTTCTCAAATCAGTATGATTTTACATTGTGGTAGATGCTTGTCTATAATGATAGTTAGAAAAAATGTAGGAGGTGACATGAATGGAATTGGAGAGAATTTATTTACAGGAATTGCTTTTTAAAGACAGATAACCTAACAGGCAATTACTATTTTGGTGGGGGACTTTTCTTGTGGCCAAGAGATTACATTTTATGTAAAATTATAAAATGTCAAAGAAGAAGAAGAAAAATCAAAACAAAATATTTGCAGGTGAACAAGAAGAAGATATGGAGGCCTGGGCCCAGCTTGTGGCTGTGATATAGTTCTTCCTTATAGTTTTGGCAACTCTTAATATTTCTCTGCTATATTTTATCTGCTTGGACTAAGACTTTTTTCTTTCTCACTTTTGATTTATTGTTTTAATGTCTTTAGATCTGAGACAATAAGAAGATTATTGTATGTGCTAATACAGACACTAAAGGAAAGGGATTATAAATATCTCAGGGGCTACAGATAACTGCTTAGTCATTAACTACACAGTATCTTCTTTCCATCTAACTGAATTAGCTCCAAACCCTCAGCTATGCCAGCACAAGTGCAGATATGGCCAAATGGTAACTGAACTAACACCAAAGTTTTTATTTCTCCCTTGGTTATAATCCGTATTTTATTACTTTCTTTGATTTACTATCTGATTCACTGGGTACTTGTACCAGCACAGGGCAGGGACATGGTAGAAAGACAGGAACAGAAGTGGGGCAGGACCACAAAACCCTATTTTCAGCTTAGACAAAAAGGTAGTAACAGTTTTTAATTAAATTTTGCATAATTCTAAATAGAATTTCTTAAAAAACTTCAATACCAACCATGGGGATTTTTGTGGCTATTGTCTCAAAGTGCCATCACTAAGACTAGTTTAATGTTTAGAGATAATTTCCAGATTTGAATGTGATCAAAGACATGTTGAAATGAAGACAGACACTGTTTTTAATTTCAGTGGGTTTTGGATTAAGTTTGAAATATTTAAAATTACAGAATATTTTGGGAACATTAGAAACACCTGAGTCGTCCTTTCCTTTTTTAGTGACCATCTCCTTCTTACAGCTGATTCCTCTTCAGTGGCTGTGGGATTGTTTAAACTAATTTCCCTGCTTTGCCTGTTTAGATGTAATCCACTGTGCCATTGTACATGCCAACTACCAAAACATGGCAGGGCATTCCAAAGGAAAAATGCCCTTCAGTAACAGTGCTCTGACAATTTAGCTCCACTTCCTTCTTTTGTAGTAGTAAAAAAAACAAAATACAAGCTCAATTTACCAGATGAACTGTTTCTTACAAATAGTTCCCATTCTGATAAAAAAACCAAACCAACCAAACAAAAAAACTCCAAAGAGAAGCTGTTAGCATGCTCTCATCTGGATTCCAGTGCAGCTGAAAAAGAAAAAAAAACAAAAAAAACCCACAAAAAAACACCTCGGGTTCATAACAGACAGTGATTACTTAGACACAACAGAAAACTAAAAAAAGCAGCTGAGGGGGAAAAAAAAAAAGGTGCATTAGCACTTAGGAATATGTTGCAAATAGCAGTCTGAGTGCCAAAAACTCTGTTCTGAGGTGCCATATGGGAGAAAAGATCTGTTTTCCAACAAAAGGGATAAAAAATGAACAATTCTCCTGAAGGCTATAAACATTTTTCCTAATTGTTTCTTTGTGTCTCTCACATTTTTGTCTGAAAACTTCAGTGAACTGAAGCAAACAGGGAGAACAGAAATAATTCCTGATTGTGAAATTTTATGTCATTAAAGACCAAAAACTGAAAACTGGGTCTATTAACACAAGTGCAGTGAAGGCAATTAAGCTACTAAATGCAGCATTTTAGAAGTGTGGGACAAGCAGGAGAAGCTTTCATAAGAGTCCTAGTAGATGTACACCCCATTTATGAAATTATGAATTTTATCCTTTGGAAAAAAGACTGCTTTGGAAGAAAGGTGCTTTCCTGTAGATATACGAAGATGAAGAAGGAGGAAGGAGGCTCTGTTCCAGGTTTCCGAGATTCAAATGTTCAAATTCTTAGGAAATCTGCTTTAGCACTTGCTTTTGTGAGAGAAAAAGAAATTTAGGTCTCTGATTTCCTACTCTGAGTTAAACTAAGGATCCTGTTCCCCTTAAAAGGCTTTTAAGGCTATTTTAATCTTCTCAGTCTATTTAATTACAGCATTAAATTGAAGAAAATAAAATAAAGAAGGAAAAAAAAATAGGTATAGCTTTTGTTTTTCAACTAGTATTGGAAGTAGTTGTTTGCACCAGGGTAATTTAGATAAGCATCTGGCCCACAAACTATCCTGGCACAGACAAAGATTTGTTTTTTGTTTTTTTTTTAAGAACTAGGAATTTTTCCAAGACGTCCTGACTACTGGGAGCAGAGCATCTGACCAAAGTATGCTCACCAGATGTTAGATGTTTCCATGTGGGTAAATATTAAAGAGTTCCAAATCTATGCAAACTGTGAAGTAAGGGTGGGAAAGGTTTGCTGTTGTTTTTCAGTTTTAGTTGCCTCTGCAACTGAAAAATGTGAGAGGGAAAAAAAAACCAGAAGAAAGCTAAATTTAATGGAAAAAAGGAGAAATATCTCCTAATTTGTTACTGGATCTGACCTGTTGTTAATGACTAGGAAATTTTAGAGTTAAAGCTTTTTTTCTCCTTTTCTTTTTTCTTTTCTTTCCTTAATATCTTTCTTACTTTGCTAATCAAAAAGTTGCTGCACTGAAATGTGATAGCTCCGCAAATAATAGCAAGAAATATTGTTGTAGCAAAGGAAATGTAAAAAGCAAAGGAAATGCAAAAAGAAAAAAAAAAGCCTGTCTTAAGGGCCAGCTGAAGACTTTGTGCAACCAGCTCTCTGCCAGCCACTCCTGCCTGCTGTGGCAGGCGCAGAAGGCAGCGTGGGGCAATGCTGCTGGCACGCCAGGTCCCCAACGTGTTAGCGTATTTAAAATACTGATGAAAGTAGGTTTGCACAAAGACACTGCATTGAGCAGTGGCTTTGCTGAGCTTTTCTCCTCCACCAGCTCCACTGTTGGGGCTGTAACTTTAAGCAAAGTGAGGAGAGGGGAATACAACAAAACCTGGTGAGTGGTAAGGTTTTAAACCACTATAGCTGTAGACTGGCTAGATGTGAGTCTGAGGCCTATGGTGCTATAATGCACGCCCAAGAAGTCTTCGAGGTGATATAGCATTCCACGTTTGGCTCCAGTACCCAATCACAGAAGGAGTAGACACCTCTCTAACTTTAGCATCTGCATAAATGTTTGCTGGGTTAGTAATTTATCCCAGATTTAAAACCACATAGGCATCTAGATGGTACATCTACACAGCACGGTGTAGTCCAACCAGAAACCAAGCTGGCTTACATGACAGAAGATTTATAGCTGAAGTGGCATAGTAAAGTAGTGCGAAGTTAACAGAAAAGTGCCCACTAAGTGTGGTGAGCTTTAGATCATGTATCCACAGAGGCATATGAAATGGAAGAAATGTCACAGTGAAAAGGCAGGGCAGCAGGAGAAAATGTTCTTTAGCTTTCTTTGTACTGAACTTGAAATATCTAAGAGAGCTTCTAATTCCCTCTCTCATGTTCCCTTCTGCACCAGAAACCTATTGCTTACAATGCCTTTCTGTTTATTTGTTTTTTCACTGTGTGAGGGTGTGCCTGCAGTGAAGGAGGGAGTAGCAAAATCTGGGTATGAAGAAGGTGATGACAGAAAAAGGTGATGACAGAAAAAGGTGATGTTGAAATACAACCAATTTTTTTCCCCTCCAATTCTCAGGAAATCTCTCTCTATGAAAATAAAAAAATAAAAACATCTACTAGCCACTAATTATCAAACCAGTGAGGCATATTGACAAAAACTTTACAATATTTTCTTCTTTAGGACAGTGGAAGATAGCTGTTCAATCTTTAATAAGCATTAAAAAAAAATCATTGAATTAAATGCATCCAAACCTAATGGGGATCTGACTTAATTTTGTAGAGGTGTTGGAAATATATGATACAAAGAAACTGGGTTTCATGAAGAAGAACTGGAGAAATGTGATGCCTTGCTGCTGGCAGAAGAAATGGAAGTTTGGGAAAGGGATTTTTTCCAGTAATATGGTCTTATTTGTGCTTGTTTTTCTCACAAAGTCCTGAAACAAAGATGCTATAAAGTTTTTTAGAACAGAAAAAAATGCTTAAATATACTTTTATGGCTTAAATACCTTTTCTCAAATATGATATAAGTGCAATGGTAGAATCCAGTTTCATACCAGAATACACACGTGGCTCCTAATCCCTTAATCTAGAGTGTTTATGCTAAAGCTATTGAAAAGAACAAATGTATTTCCTCAGTTTAAAAAAGAAAAAAAAAAAAAGCTTTCAAATAGAACAAGACAAGAAAAAATATTTTATAGATAGTTTCTGGTCAAGGTAAATGTATTAATTACCATCAATATTCAGAGAAAGTAACATCTGTTTACAAAATACATGCAGCATCTTGGCAAGAGATATTACCCAAGAGGTTATATTCTATGGAATTGGCTTAATATCAGAAGAAAGAGAGATTAAGTGCAGAAAAGTTAATGTCCAAATTATTTCTGACACATGGCTTTGATCAAAAAATGGTTCCTCTCCTTAGCCAGAGAGCTTAAAGTCTTTGGTGCAGAAGGCAGCTATAGATGCGGTTTTTTGCAAGCTTTTCACTAATGCACTTATGCACACACCCACTTAACTAAAAGGCCTACCTGACTTATTGTTTGTTTGGTTTTTGTGTGCAGAGCAGTTCATACAAACATTCTTGAGCAAATATTTTATCTCCTTTGAGGGAATATATTGCATATCTCATTTTGAGTGCTTAAAAAAAATGGACCTTTGAAAAAATTTGCTGTCTGTGTTGTGTCATTTATTCCCCAAGTATAAGAGTTTATGCATAAAATAAAACTACAGCTTTCCAGAAGAAAAGTATGACTGTGCAGATGGGAGTGAATTGAGGTATCGGGAAGAAGGGAGACCACACGTTGATTTTAATATACAATTTGCAGGGAGAGAAGGGCGGAAACATACGGAAGAGATTGTATCTTTGAAAGGTAGCAGACAACCACTAGAGAGAAGACCTGTTCTGCGCTTTTTTTTTCTTCCCTGAAAGACGCTATTCAGCTCTGTGGAGGAAAGAAACCTGGTGCTGTTTGCAAATGCAAAAAATGACTGTTGCCAGGAACCATTTGCAGGAGTGATTAAGAAAACCAGTTTGCTTTATGAGATTTTCATGAAGGTAAAGAGGTATACATATAATTTTGACACAATCAAATAGTGCATCCTTAGATTTATTTGGCAAAAAAAGAATTAGCACTTCTCCCTTTATTATAGCATGCTTATTGTCTTCTCAGCAGATGTGACATTTAAATATAGTGAGCAATGACCAAATGAAGGATATAATTCTGAGAAATAAATGACAGTAACAAGCACAATTTCCTGAATGGAGGTGAAAATGGTTTGGCAATATTTACCCAAGATGATGTTCACTTATTCAGTACTCTAATTAAAGAGAGAGAGGGAATGCCTGTGTGTGCTGGTGAAAGTGTAATGTGAAATTAGAATACACTCTAAAGCTGCAGATGAACTGAAATCTCCCAAGTGGCATTAGCGCAAAGCAACGGACTTTCAGTAACAGCAAATGGTGTAAGGGTTTAACTTATTCCTTAAGACCTCTGCTGTTAGTGGTGCAAGGTATACTAAAGAAAAAAAGCCAGAACATTTTGAATTGCAGCTCTAGACTTCAATTTGAGCAGGGACTCTAAATCCAGGTTATCAGAACAAGGTGAACATGTATTTGAGAAAGCAAAGCATACAATAGCCCATTGTCAAATTTCCTTTAAAGTATGTTTTTTCCTCTTGTGTTATATGCACTTTTGGCCCAAGTTAAATAAATGAAAATGTGGTATCTACAGTTAAAAGAAAACTGAATAGTACTGTGGTTAAAGAGAAGGGCATTAAGCCAAAGTGTCTTTTCATATCTTACATTTATTTCCAAAAATATTACAGATACTGTAGTAAGGATAGTAACTGCTCCTTGTTACATTTCCACCCCCACTCTGGTAGGCATAAGTATTCCAGTGCTGTAGTACAGCAGGCTGGACAGACGGCCAATACTGTTCTTTGTGTACCACATCAGTGTGCATGCCCAGGGCAATGCTTTTGAAAGCTGAATCTATTATTTTTCATTGAGACAGCAAAAAAGAGCAGGCCTAGGGGCCATCACAGGCTCCCTTTTGCTGTAGGAGGGTTAATACAATGATGATACTCTGACAAACAACCACCTTTAAATAATAAGTCAGCTTAAGTGCAATCTTACAGCAGAAATATACACACATAATGTTTATTTAACCTTTTCTTGCCACCATAGTAATTTCATCTCTTCTACTCAAATTGCTTAGGATAGCTGAGAGCTGATCACAAAGAAACCTTTGAATCTGGTTTTAAAAATTAAAAGTAGGTCTTTTACATAGCAGTTATTTTTTTCTTGGTAATGTCTTTTTAATGCTTTTGCTTGCTGCAGTTATCTAGGAAGAAAATCCACTCTAATAACACCAAAGAAGAACCCAAGTAACTGAACACTGTTCAGTTGTGCTGGGTTTCAAAAAATGGTATGGGTCTGTTAAGAAATGGAATAATTTCATAGAGTACAAACACAGTATCTTCAAGACTGACTATTCACAGCCTGAGATTTCTATGCCTGCCAGTCAGGTTTTCCTGAACTGGCAAAAGCAAAACTGATGTTAATGAGTAAATAGCAAGAAAGAGGGAAGGCAGCTATTTAACCAGCTGAATGGAGGAAGTGAGCATCAGCTTTTGATGTTCAGCTTTACTCATTAAATGTGAAACTCTTACATAAGCCCAGCAAAAGGCTGGCAAAGGGCTTAATTAGCAATATAACCCTACTCAAAATACTTTCAAGTTCTATGTGGAATTTTAAGAGCCTTTTTGCAACTGCCAGGACAAAGTGGAATTTTATTTGAGAATTTGTAGTAGGTAGTACAACAGCTGAAAATAGTCTAGAAATGTGTCTGAAAAATACCCTTGTATCTGCCCAGATGCCAATTCAGTTTTATGCCAATTTAACAACAAACTAATATTATGGAAATGCTATTGTAATTAATCTTTATCTGTACTTAATTTCATTGTTAAACTAACAGGTAATAAATAATGCTTTAGGTTCAAGGTGGAGATTCATATTCCTTATTTTAAAGCTGATCAAATTATTTTCATGGAAATTGCAAGATAGCATTTATGCGGAAGATACTGAACATCCCTGCTGTGAAGAGTGGTGCCGCTGACAGGAAATTACCTGTAAATGTTTATATATATCATACTTTTGAATCAAAATTTATATGTATTATATGTAATCATGCAAAAGAAACAGATCTCCTGTATCTCTAATTATCTAGGAAAGAAATGTTCAGGCCAAAGCACTTGCATGGCCTCCCACCATAGTCAGTAGAGAGAAACAGATCTTAGACAACCATTGTATGCTGAGGTGACTCTGGAGTGCTCCTCTTTCTCTCCATTTACAGCAGAAACAGCAATCTAGTCTTAGTCTACATGCCTGACTGTGCTGCTAAAGGACATGAATGCTTAGGTGACACAGAATGTATTTGCTGTGACAAAACCAGTAAAAGAGGCAAGAACTTGGAAAATGCCATCTGGAGATATCAAAACACATTTGTTTGGAGACTATTTTCATTTCAGCCTTCCAGGATAGCTAAAACTAAATGGAAAAGGTAACAGAAATATTTGTTTATATAGTAAAAAAATTTACAAAATCAACAGTTTCAGCCTTTTATGATATATAGGTCAATTCTTCTTCCACTAAAGGGAGTAGAAATTTTGTAGTTTTCATCTCCAAGGACTAAGGAGAGAGGAACAAGGATTAAGCACCTTGTTTTACTTTATCTGAAAAGCTGATGGAATGGTGGAAACACTTCAATACATTTGTCTTTGTATATAGAATATGACATCAAAATAACTTCATTTGTTTTAATTATAATAGATCTGCATTTTCCACCTGTGTTTTGCAAAACATTATACTGTACCATCTGAGGATATGACACTGCTTGAGCTCATGATACATGATTTAAATTACTACTCATAATTTAATTCTTATTGAAATGTAGCCAAACAGAACTGCAAATTTTCATGAGAGTAGTAAGAACTGTCATTTCCATCACAATCTCTGAAATGTTTCACAATAAAAGCTGATTGCATCTGCAGTTTTTAAGATGGTTAACCATGGGATTGTTTTTCCTTTAATAGTTTTCCAAGATGAAATATTTTCTAAGGTGTTTTGGTTTGCTGTTTATTTAACTTTTAATAATTCAGTAACAAACAAGTTCCCGATTTCCTTTACAAAAGCAAAAGCATTAGTGTCTAACACAAGAGAATACCAAGAAGAGAGTAAAACAGAGCATCATGTTAGAAATTTGATCTAAAAATAACATGTTGATATAGCACCTTAGTGAATTATCTTTATCATAGTACATATAGTAAATATGCTAAAACTGGTTTGCCTGAAAATTACTGTCTTCTGGGTTTGTTTATTCTGCACTAAATTAAAGGCTCAGTTCTTCTTTTAATTCACAGTGAGTAGCATTTTACTTCCCAAGAATTCCCTATGTCAGAGGGATTACATTAGGTGAAGAAAAAGAAGACAAACTCACTTTTAGTTAAGAAAAGAAAAAAAGGCCCAGGGACATTATACAGTGAGGAATCCCAAACAGTGCTAATAGGAACAACACATGTATATTAGTGAAGAATAGATCCATCAGTGTGCAGACCACAGTGTATTTTTAGTATTATCATTTCAGTATGAACATATTGATGTTCAGTCCACAAATGAACACAAGAAATACACACCAACAGAACCAACCACATACACCAGTGAACAGAGCTTTGTGACACTACTAATCTTTTGCTTCATCAGTGAAAAACAGAAAATCCAAACTTTGGGAAGTATTAGTGAACATATACACCTCTGACTAAGTACTTCCCTTTCAGAAGTCATTCACTTTTCTTCGCAGATGAAGAAAAAATGGTATCTTCAAATATATCTTTCTGAATTTTTTTCTGAAAACCAGTTATCATTAATTTTATGGCTTTTTTGTTTCTTAAAAATTTGGCAACCATTTTCATGTGAATGAGATGGATAAAATATGTATTCTGTGAAGGAGTAGCAGGGACAAAAGCACTAATGTGAGTGCTCAAAACACTAGCTAACAGAACTGCGTTCTTGCCTCTACTGAAATAAATGTATCTAATTATTTTTTCCAAATGAATCCAAATTTAACAGGAAGAGTAGTGCATGCCTCTCATTCCCAGCACATACCACTATCCACACCCAAGGAAACCTTCCTTTGAGGGCATTCACATTGGCATTTGTGGGTTTTACCCTCTCAGACTGGTAACAGCCAGATGAGAGTTCTCACTGCTAAGCCATGATATCAAAGATGAGACTCATTACTACTGTTGTTTTAAAAAAGAAAGATTTGTTCAGCTCTTAATTAAAAAATACCATTTAAATTACTCCAGGCTTATGCTAAGAGCATTTAATTTGTACTAGCCATTCACACCGTGTATGGCTTTGATTACAAGAACATTTAAAACCTTGGGATTGAGTACATTTTTCATTCTAATTTAGAAGATTGGTTTGGACATACTATGTTTCTGAATAAAAGTAAAGGAAATGTTCCTGGTTAACCTAGTTATGTTTGCTTTGGCACTAATAGTTAATGATCAAGGAAAGGAAAAACAGAAGAATGACAGTTCATTAAAAAATTGGTGTTGACTCATGAGTAATTATCAACTAATTATTTGATAATCATGGGAGATCACTGTTAAAAAGCAAGTTCTTCATGAGTATTTATAACCATTTGAGATTAACACATAATTTACATTTTAAAAAATGGTGTTATTTTCCTTTTCAGATTGAACATGTACACCACAATTTATTTTACTGAAGATATGTTTATGAAGAATAGATATTTAGGTATGTATTAAGGAACAAAGAAACACAGACTTTCTTTGAGAATAGGATGCTTTTCTGAATTATGTAGAAGCATATATCAGAAGATTTATTTTAAAAGGTACCTTACCTCTGTACAGAGGGATTTGCCAAACCTAGACCTGAATTTATCAGGATTTATGAACGAGGAAAAGCAATTGCATTGCTGTTTTGTGTACATTTTTGAATCATTTACACTTCTGAAATGGCCATTAGGTTTAGATGTACTGAGTACAGCAGTTAGCTCACTCTTGGTCAGTGCAGGCATTCTTGAAATTTAATCTTTGCCTTCCAGGTTTAACTAAAACCCATATATGCAATTAGGTGATAATCACCGTATTCATGAGATTGACAATACAGTGTTCATCTGTGTCACACTTGATACTCATGGACTTCTTAGTGTGTCTACTAAGAGAGTCTGGAGAATTTCTTAGAGGAAAAAACCCCACGGATTCTGCTATTCCAAATGTATGCATATAGTATAAATCATATAGCTATACAGCCTCCCTGTGTGATGCATAAAAGCCCAGAGCTGACACTGAAGTCATGAGGACTGTGGGAACTTTTCTTCTTATTGGCTAAAGCCAGGTAAAATAAGCTTATAGGGAATAACCAGAGGAAGTGGGAAGATGTCTACAAAATTAACATGATCAGGATTAGAAAACTGTAGAAAAAATAAAAACTAATTTAGAAACATATTAATTTTTCATTAAATCAAGATTCTTCATTTTGCATCTGCTCAATTGGCTGGAGATCATCCAGGAAAGACTGGTGATTACATCCACATCCAATTGATTAACCTGATACACCTTATGTTTTTATCATACATGGACTAGACATGTAGGTATGAAAGGCATAACAGTCCTTGGAAAGCATGCTGCAGTATTCAGCTATGTGCAAATTTCTCATGGGGAGTTCTGTATATCGTGAAGGAACAGAAAATGTTGCAGCTGAGATCTGTTAAGATGCCTGTCTAAGAGAACAGTGTTGCCCTTAAGGTGCTTGGGTTTGATAGAGGCATCTGTACTCAAGCAGAATGCTTGCTTACTATGAGGCATTTTGTTTGAATAAGGAGAGCAAACTGCTCCCCCAAGTAATACAGAATCCAAGTAGTGCTCATTTCAGTGAAAGGACCCAGGAAAAAGAAGAAACAATATTTGTTGAGACAGAATAACAGATGCAATTATCTATTTTTTACATAGTTGTCATGTCAGATTTATAATTTTACATACATTCTCTTTTGAAAAGAAGTTGCAACACTATTTTCTTACAGTGCTCAGAATGAAACTGCCAGTTTCAGGACATATTTCCTTGTCACAACTGCTTTTAAAAGAAACACATCACCAACTATTGTACAAATGAATACTACCATAACACTTTAAATTTACATGTGCGTAAGGTGCAACCCGATTTCTTTTCACAACATACTGGTCATAGCTTTAAACCTTTTGGTAATTATAGGATGCTTTGTTTTGTTCTGTTTAGTCCAGCAGATCTCTCTTACAGAGAAATGGTAATAAAAAAGGGGTTCAAGATCTCAAGAGAGGTTTGAGAACTTTTCATTTCCTATAAAATTCAAAATTTTCAACAAATAAGTGTTTGTATATTGCCTCGCCAAACTAGTAAAAAATAAATTGCTTTGCTTGTTTTGTGATTTCCCCAGATTTTCTGTGTCTCTAGCAAAGAGTTGGAAATGAGTCAGTTTTTCTGGGGAATGGCACCAGTTGGGACCCAGCTGATTGTATGCACTCTGTACCTTCTCAAGTGGCTTTGCTTTATTGACTTGGTGTTTGTGAAGTCCAGATGCTAATGCTCCTAATGATCAGCCATTCTTTTTGACTTTTGGTAACAAGTATTCTCATGCAGTTAATATCAAACAGAACTTTGTGCTCTACATCTGTTATTTCAAAATTCCCATTTTTGAATTCCCCTAGTCTCAAGTAAGTAGTACATTGTCTCCCCTTTTTACTCCCTACAATCTTTTCTCCTACTTCCAGGGCCCCGTGATGCAAAATGTCATTTTGCCGGTCTTCAGTTCCAGTGACAACTTTAATTTTACTGATTTTAATGGGCTTTTCAAATACAATTCCATAGAAGTCTCCAGCAGAAGGAGCTTTGCCCCAGAAGTACTCATCAATGCTGCTGTAAGCCTTGCTTGCCTCATAGTTTTCAAATACATTCATGTTGGTGTGCAAGTTTGCAGGTGGGTTGTCAGGGATATCAAATGATTCCTCTTCAAAATCGTCATCCTTTAGCTTGTTTTCAGCTCCTTTGTAAGATGAATAGTATCCCATGTGCTGGAACAGAGATGGCTTAAAACGTATCACTTCCTTTTGAGCTAACAGCCCGCGAAAGTGGATAAGCAGCCAGTCACAAGGCATTTCTTGGTAAAACATCAACAAAAAATGGGCCAGGCGTGGGAGGTCATGGGAATGGTAAAGCTTTCCAATGTACCCCAGTTTGGAGAATTCCAAAGTCACCCAGTAGGATCCTTCTCGTGAGGTAATTACTTTCTTAACAGCAGTCAAAAAGTTCTTTGAGCAGCGAACGTCATCTTCTAGCATCACATAATAGTCAGAAAGATTAGCACAGAAGTTAAGAAGGAAAGCATAATCTACATTTTGTTTGGATCGAAACTTCACACGGTCCTCTGGGTCATTGTAATTTCTCTTGAGGCCATTCAGTACGGGATAATACTCCTCAGGGACGTGAATAACTATTAATCTTCCTGCAATTATGTGATGTGCGAATTTCTGTGAAATATCCTGAACCATCCCTTCGCACCAGGCTGAGTCAAAATCTGCCAGTTGCACTACCACTGCGATTTCCTTGAGTTCCTCATAACTTGACTGCTCAAATATGGACTTGATGGTCTCAAGCAAGTAGTTTCCCTTTTTTCTTTTCACAGAGGATAGCCCAATTGTAAGATACCCTGTACAAAAGACAATTAAAAAAAACCCTGAGTATATGACATTGGAAACCATTTTGCCACACTATCCTCCAGAGCTGGGCTCATATTAAATAAAACTTTTGAATGGTGAAGTCTGAGAAATTTGGTATGTGAACTTATTAAGCTGCATGCAACAAAGGGTATCTGTTGCCTTTTCATGAAAGAAGAATCGAATTGCAAGAAAATACACATATGGAAACTTGCATTAAACGTTCACTTGTTGATTGCAAGGAATGGCATGCAGTGGACAAAACCCAAAGCAATGTGCGCATATATGCCTGGTAGATGAAACCACGTAGACAATGATAAAAGAAAGGGGATTATGAGATAAGAGTCACACAATATGTTTAAAGCAAGGAACTATGAAATGCAGCACAAAAACGTGAGCTATAGATTAATTGCCAATCTTCTATCATTTTAAGCACTCTACAAGACTAGTTACACTTACACATAACTTTACAGTTTTATGAATGTTGCATGGATAATTTCTCTCTGAGTGTTCATTTTTAACTGAATTTGTGCAATTTTTCCTTGCTAATAGTTCTTCAAACTCTCTTTCAGGACTCATTGAGCATTTTGCAGGGAACATATTTAGATATTATTTTAAAGTAGAAGAGAACTTACTACTGCAGGCCTGTGTTTGTATAAATAATTTTTAATGCTCTTACATCTTTCTAGGGGGAGATGCATCTTTATAAGGGAAGAATTTTCATCTCTGCTGGTTTGGAGTCACTGCCATTGCATTTTTACCAGCAGCCAAATCAGGTTTTTCAGATATTTGCTAATATATCTCAATTTTGCTAACTTCTGATGTAAAAAATGTTAAGATTTCATAACTGACAGGGCATGCTTTAGTTGAATCTATCCCAACTTTCTTAAAATATTGTGGTTTATAAATGACTGCTCTGATAAAATGATTCAGAGCTTCCCTCAAAGCTTAAGTCTGCTCAAAATGCAGTTGTAAAGTACAACCCCCAGAAGCCATTCGCGCTGCCTACACAGCCCCAAACTTCTCAAATCTAATTTGAACAAACTTTACTTTATAGCTTTCTATGAAGATCAGCAACTCAGAGATGATTTTATTTTACCATCTGTGCTTGCGCTTCTAAGCAGCGTTTATGTTTGTGAAATGATTGATTTGGAACTCAAGGGACACCTGTCTAAGAGCTAGGTATGGCCATATTTTACTTCGAGATGGAAGTCTTGAACCCTGCCTGAAGTCAGAATAACTAGATAGCCATCTGCAGATGGACTGTGAGAAGAATCCTCCTTTACAATCCCCATAATAGCACAATTCACCTCCCTCAGTATCACAGCTACAGGAACAAGGACAACTATTCACAAGGAACAAGGAGATCTGTTGGATTGGCAGAACATGGGACCTTTCAGTGGCTGGAAAGCTGCCCGGTGGAAAAGGACCTGGGGGTGCTGGTTGATGGCCGGCTGAATATGAGCCAGCAGTGTGCCCAGGTGGCCAAGAA
This sequence comes from Scopus umbretta, assembly GCA_013400535.1. NCBI lineage: Eukaryota > Metazoa > Chordata > Aves > Pelecaniformes > Scopidae > Scopus > Scopus umbretta. Next base: position 19,609 of record VZTL01015787.1, read on the forward strand.
GGCCTAAATGCATCTTGAACTNAACAATTCTATGATTCTATGATTCTATGAAGAGTGTAACTATGTGATCCCAAGCATACCTTAGATTGGAGTGACAGGTTATACAGATAGAGGCTGACAATATGGTCTCAGAAGGTGGTTACAGAGCACCACCAGCATTGCTCCTGCTTCCTGAATCATGTCCCTCTGGCCTGGGGGAGAGATCCACAAAAATATGCTCGCACAGAGCATCCAGGGGCTGCCTGCAGGATCAGGCATTTGGTCACAAGGTAGCCAGGCTTTGGGGCAGTCACTGCTAGGACTCAACTGGCAGCTGCCCAGGCACTGCCTGTGCAGGGAGAGATAGCTGTCCCACTAACTCTCTGAGAACATCACTGCTTAACTCAGACCCTCTTGCCTAGAAATACCACAGGGACTACAAGGATTTTTAAATTACCTAATTTCATAACATTCAGATTGCAGTTACTTACTTTTTCTTGGCAAAGGCGTGCCAGCTAGGTAGCGATAGGAAATGTTTATAGATCCTGAGAAATTAGACAATTCTTTAAAAGTGTGAACATAGCGCTCTGGGTTGAGCTGGTGCGTGGCTGTTTCTCTGATTAATTGCTTGTCCCCTTCCTATTAGCGAGAAAACAAAAAGAATAGGAGAGGGAGAGAGACAGAGAGAAACACGTTTATGAATGCCAGCCAGAGAGGAAACACAGACAGGCAGGTTTCCAAGAATAACATTTTTCAGTGTCAGCTTTCGTGAAAGCATGTAGATGTCCCCTCATATTTTTAAAAACCCATTACTGAATATCATACATTTTTGGCTACAGAAAATCTACCATAACCCTTCAGATTACGGTAACAGGAAAACAAGAAAAATATTCAGGACAAAAACTCTGGAAATGTTGCAAACACTAAATTATTACCAAATAAGCTGTGGTATTCAAAATAGGGATAAGAAAGCATCAGTCAGCAACAGATGAGATAATTTTCATAGATGGTGAAGTAGGGGAGATTTTTTTGAAATGTTTTCAGTGATTAAAAAAAGACCACCAAAACTGTTGGAAAGGAAAGGCAAAACTAGATCCTGGCATCTGGCTCATTTTGCCACATTTCTGAGTAGCTCCAAGTCAGATTTATGATAAACAGAATGCATGTGATCATCCAGACAGGCAAAGCTTTCTCTGGATTCGGTGAACACTGATGGTATAGAAAAAAGGCAAATTTATCATCATGCCTCCTCTTCCTGCCTCCTTCTCCTGTCTTTTTCTTCCAAGAGGCTTCTTGAGCCATAGTAAAGTCACAAGAGGCAAGGAGTCATATCTAGGAAAATAGCTAACAGGCTGTAGTGTCACGAGACTGAATTTAAAGGTAGGAATGCTTATTTAATTTACACTGCTTGACTCCAGTCAGAAGACAGGCCAGTGTATGAATGAGTTCATTTCTTTTGATATACACAGTTTGTTAACACACTAAAAACTTCCTGATCTGTCATTAAATGGGAGCATTGTGCAACGGTGGGACTGCTGCTAACAACAACAACCACAGAAACAGCCCTCATATTTAGTGGTATAAATATTTAAAAATGTGTCAAAGATAAAATTTATAGCACAAAGAAATATTTCTGTAAACTGATCCTAGGTTCATTTACAGTTCATTATTTTTCTTTCATAGAAGTAGTAAATAATCCACTTCTGAGCTTAGTAAAGATCTTTGGCAGACATCCAGGGGCATCTACCTGCACTGTTATGCTCTCTTGATCTGCAATGTCTCTCCAGTAATTTCTTTCTAGTGCTGCTATGCTACTTTGCACTTGCTCATAGGTTATGACAGGAAGGTTTATGTTGATCAGCTTCCAGATTAAAATGTAACTCAATGGGCTAGGAATAGAATGCACCAAACCTTCAGGAGATTTTCCATTACAACTGTCAAATGGAAAAAAAAAAAAAAAAAAAAGCTGGATCAAAACCTTTCTTTTTTTAAACCCAGCCTTTCTTTAATGTCAAAACATAATATCTCATTGGTTCTAGAATGAAGCAGCAAAACTCATTTCATGAGAAGGTTTTGGAACGGAAACCCGTTCTGCTGAGGTTTTTCTACATAAAAAGTTTCAAAATGTTTAGAAAAAGATAATGTCAGGACAAATGTTTTGATTTTAACAAGCAAAATATTTAAACTGACCACAAAAATTTTCTTTTTTTTCCTCTTTAAGAAATGCCTTTTGTGGCTAACAATTTTTTTTTTTCAGCTGTTGTTTTCATTCCTTTGTTGAATGAAAAACAAAACTGAAATATGGATTTTTCCAAAAATTTAAAATCTGGTTCTTCTACTTCTGAATACTATGCAGAAGTCAGTGAAGCTAAAGAGCTTGATTAGCTCTCTTTAGCTGTCTTCTGTAAATTTTCTGTGATGGTTTTGGCTTTTGTCTGTTAACTAACATCTAACTTACATTCCAGTGTTTGCTGGAGCCTGGAAGGTTCCTGTGGGTGCATGGGAAGAAATGCCAGAATTTATTTACCCTTTCTTTATAGAGATGCTCTGTTCTGCTAAGGGTGCTGTTTCAGCTACAACGCCATTGTTTTCATAGTGCCCAACGTAATGATTAGTATTCATAGAAGAGTGCAGAAGGTGTGCTTCACTTATAGTTCACTTACAACTCATAATATGTATGAAAATAAATCACTGCAAATCATACAGAAATTGTGATCTAGGTTATATTAATTCAGTATGCCTGCAAAATGTTTGATCAGATGTGGTACACATGCTGCAGAAGAAGCATCTTAAACCGCTCTGCTGACACACATGCATCAGCACTGTACACCTCTATCAAACATACTTAGAGCAATTTTCCCAGGTGGGCCCTTACTTTCTATTTCCACAACAAATGCCATGCAGAAAACAGTGAAGGGATTCTTTGGACATGTGAGGTTCTCTGAGCAAAAGGGAAAAGTTCTCTCCCTTCTTAATATTTGCCACAATGAATCTCACTTTGTCATTCTAACTTGCTGAAAAAGGCCGCTCATCTCATCTTACGTCTGGTGAAAGAGGTGCCAGTCCCACATCCCCTTGCACAGCCTGCTCTCTGAGACTGGGAAGAGGAACTTGGGGTCAGTTGCACCCTTCTTTGATCAGTTACCTTCAGGAGATATTCCAGCAGGAAACTCCCTGCAATTAGAACGTAAGAGAGCCTTTGGGACTCTGAGGACTTTCAGAATCCTCTTCCCTGAGGTGAACTGTTTAGCCTGCTGTCCTTGAAAGATATTCCTTAGTGCCTCTCCTCACCACCAACACTTAAACTACTTATCTTTTATCTCAGCAGAGAAAACACACCAGACAAGTTAACAGAGCTGTCAGACATGGTCAGGAAAGTTGAAAATAAAAATAAATAAATAAAATAAAAAGTCAACAGCCTAACACATTTGAAAAATGTTTGATGGACCATAAAGGTATCAAGAGATCTGGGAGAACTGTCAGGAGACTTGGCAAGAGATTTGGCTGGGAGCTACATGAATGCAAACATGCCAGAACTGTGATGAGAGAAGCAATGAAAGAAAGCGGATTTCTAAAAAAGGGGAAAAAAAGAGCAAATTAGGAATAAGCATGGAGCCATCTGGGCAGCTGGCAAATAGGACAGGAAAAGATTTCAAAAACAAACCAAGAGGAACACCATTAGCAGTGATAAGAAAAGCACTTTCAGAAATATCTGGGGGACTTTGAAGCAATTAGTGAAAGAAGAAGCATCAGAGTAAATACTACTGGGCAAAAAAAAAATGTGATGAGCCAGGTCATATTCGATCACAATCAAGAAATGATGAATAAATAAAATGTGGTGCAAAACCTCAGTGCAAGTACTGTTAGAAAAAGCAATATGTCCATAATGGAGTAATATGCTTGAAGCATGGGTTGTCTTTTCAATGGTTTAAAAAGTAGTAGGATAGTCTTAATAATATTTACAATATTTACAATTTTTATAAGTAATATTATATATATAATATTTTACATTACAGTTACTAGCAAATTATCTCTGTTTTTGAAAAAAAATCATGTAAGGATTTTACTATTTAAGTATTGCACATTTTTCATACTATGACGTTGCTTTTCAGATCCAACAGAGATCGAACTTCACCTTTCAGAATACCGGCAAGCCCGTAGTGTCCCAATTAGATGAATCAGACAAAGAAGGGTGGCATAGAGGATCAGAAAGCTGCTCAGTAGTTCAATTCAAGTTCAAG
>VZTL01015788.1:4681-15081 GCA_013400535.1 Scopus umbretta
TTTTAAACGCTCTTTTCCCCTCTTCTCACTACCTTTCTGATGACTGAAATTCTCAGACTGGTAGGTCAAAATGCCTCCCCATCCATCTGTATTTACACCTGTAGATAAGAATAGTTTGGGGAGAAAACACCTAAATATATTGTGCGTTTTGGCACAAGCTCCTAATATCTGAATTAAAGGAGGTGAGTAATGAGTGCATACCCCTCTCACAGGTCGAGATGAGCAGGCAGACCACGTCTTCCCATGAGGCTGTCCTGTCTTTTTCATTGCATTTCGTAATTCCTCCCACTGACAAAATCCCTGCAGAAATAGGAGGAGGACAGAGGTATAAGCTTTGGGAGCAGAAAGACCTCATTCTGCTTCTGTTTTTCTCTCATGACAAGTCTCTTTTAGACTTTCACAGGAGGATAAGGTCTTCAAGTGTTTTGGTTTCCCGTGTTTCGTCTCCTTTTTGCATAATTCAGGTGACAAAATGTGGCATTTAACGCAGCAGAGCCTGGTTTGTGTTTGCTCCCATCCTTTTTAGCATTGTGCTCAAAGCATTGAAACTCCAGAGAAAGGAGGCAGAGCCAGGCAGGGCAAGGATGGACCTGTTCCATGAAAGATGGTCACTCTTTCAAGTTGAGGTTTTGTTCCTGTTGAAACAGATCCAGGGCGAAAACTGGTGATTAACAACTCTTCCTACAAATCCATCTGTTGAAACTTGTTTCAAGTCAATCCAAACCTTTTTGCTATAAGAAACAGAAGCAATGCTGCGTTGTTGGTATGGCATGCTAAAGAAAGATCAATGCAAAATGACTTAAAAATAGACAACTGATCTATCTTTGGCAAGTACTGGTGTGTGCTCCAACATTGTTTGACTTTCCTTTAGGACAAATCCACCAAGATTTTTTTGGGGGCATCTTGGAATTGCATATTCCAGTGGAGTGAAGTTTCCTCAAAGGCTTTTGCAGACACCCCTGTCCCTACTGCGTCTGCTCATAGCCTTTATGGACTCAACGTATTTGCCTGTACGGAGGTGCCTGGTGGTATATGAGATGTTCTAAAATGGTGCACGCAGCTCCAGCTATGGCTCTAGCAGGTCCTGGCTCTCTTATAGGTCTTGTGTCATGTCTTCCACCTGGTCTAGATGGCTCAGCTACCCTACTGCATCTCAGATGCCACTGCATGCCCATGGCTAGGCAAACAGACTGGGGACACTGTGTCATTTTTTGCTGGTATAGACAAACCATTCTTTATGGGATACTCTAGAGGTGCAAATTACCAATTTGCATGTAAAGGCGTCACTAGCATTCATGGGTTTAAGTCAAAGGGAACTGAAATTTAGTGAATTCAAGCAATGATTTGTCATGCGTTCAGGAAATCATCCTGAGGTTTTTCATATTTATAAAGGATGAAGGCTATAATAACATTCTGGTGAAACACTTGTATACCCAAAATGTACTGTGAGATGTCGTTTCCCTCTGTAGTGCAAATCGGTATGTTCGGCTAAATAACGCACTGTGATAGCGTGCACATCTGCGGTGTTACGAAGGACGGCTTGTGTGCGTTTTCACTTGGGAAGTTGGAGAGGAGAAGATGTGATGAAGGCAGCAGTCGCTGGAAATACCCATCTTGTATTTCCAGCTCACGGATGCCATATCGTATTATTTGTGCCAGGTGCAGCAGCTGTCACTGAGTCTTTCTCTGCTCACTGTAGTGCAGATTGTTCTGATATCTCTATTTTAGTCAGCTGGGCCATGAAAAATCAGCGTGGAGGCATGTTACGTCGCTCCAGCTTGCCTCTGCTAGGAGCTCAGTTAATTTTTCCCCTCCCATGCCCACACCTGGGCCATGGATGCCACTGAGGAGTAAGTTAACGACAAAGGCAAACCATTGCCACACACCCTTTAACGAAACGGAGGGAGGCAAATAATTCCAGAGTGTATTTCTAGAAGAAGATCTTTAACAAAATGACTCCAAACACAGGGGGAGAGGGCAGTTGCAGACTGGGTCTCAACACTTGTCTCTAAAACTGGCTGCCTGATCGCTCTCTGGTTTCTTTGTTTTCCCCATTTTTGTTCCCGTCTGCTACAGGCAAAGCCTATGCTCCGGAGTTCTACTATGACACCTACAACCCCCTGTGGCAGAACAGACCCCGCGTCTACTCCTACAGTCTCCAGTGGACCCAGATGAACCCCGACGCTGTGGACCGCATCCTTGCCTATCGCTTAGGGATTAGGCAGGTGAGGAAAGAAATTAATTCTTGCAAGACGTGCCTTTTGACTGCTGTCCTCTCGGAGCACTGCCAAGCCTTCATTTTATTTTATTTTACTTATTTGGTTTATTTTATGTTATATTATTTTACTTTGTTTTGTTTTTTTTTTCATTTTGTTACTTTTTTTTTTTAATCTTATTTATTTTTTTCCTCCCACTTTTCATCTTCTGTGAATCAGAGTTGTTTCTCCTCCTTCTGGAAGGTTTACTGCCATCTTGCAGAAGCAGTCCTCTGCTGCTTGCAGATCCTGGAAACTAATTTGCACATTTGCAGTGTGAAATGCAAAGATTAAAGAGCTGCTCCTCAGAGGGTTTGCAGAGGCTGTGGCTCAAGATGTGCTAGAAAGATTACATGGAAGAAACTTGCAATGAAATTAAAATTTTATTTCTCTGTCTGTATCTATATATCTTTTATTAGGTCTTCCATGTAAATAGATAAATATAGGGATAGCTGTATCTTTCCGATGGAAACACGTGGTGATCCTTGAGAACCAAGATGTCTTTCTTGACCGCATTAAAGCCGATCACACTTGTGTCTTCATAGATTCACTGTGAACTTTTCAATGGGAATTGGCACCATTAAGGAAATGTGGGACCAACCCACTTGCAGAGGAATTGTCAAATTAACGTAGCCATCCCCATTAATTTTCCCTTAAACAACGTGAAAAGAAAAATACCGTCTGTCTTCTGTGAAGGTTATTGCTACAAAGCTTGAGTTTTAGTAGTCAATTAAAGTGAAAGAACCAATCTGTGCGCCACTTACACTCTCGTTAAATGGCAACACCTCTGCTTACTCCCCTCCACAGGGCAAAGTGGTCTTTGCACTTGCACTTGCCTACAGCAAAGCCCGTACAAAATCTCACAGTTTTTACGTGCTAAAGGCAGGAAATTGTTGGGCCATAACACTTGTTCGCGATCCTGTCTAGAGTCTGCCCACGCCAAACACTACAAGCGTGCCAGAGATGGACACTGGCAGCTTGGGTTTTGGCATTGCTAAGCTTTCTCGAGGAAAAATACGTGGTTTGAAGATAACGCTCCTTGCTATGAACACCTCCTTGGCCACCACATCCGCCTCCGAGTCACGTCTTACCAGTTGGGCTGCCAGCTGTGTGCTGGCAGAGGAGGCCGTGCCGTGCCGTGCCGTGCCGTGCCCGACTGGGGTCGCAGGGCTCCCACCACCCCGGCTCCGGCTCCCACCCTGGACCTGCTGTGCTTGAATGAAGATGTTTTGCTGCTTGCTTCTGAGAATCCATCTGATATTGTTTTGGTCTTGTTTTATGCTCTCCCGTTGAGCTTGCTTGTCTTTAAATAATGCCACAACTGATTGATTCAGAAAGTATATATTTGGTTATTCAATGCCTGAGATAATAGTTTGTGCAGGGAGAAAGAGATCGGGGATTAAGACAGATTCTTGAAGGCATATTTTTGAATACGTGAGTGCAGAAAGTATTTTGTTATCCCGCAGATCTCCTACTGGGATGAGCTTTGTAAGCTGCAAAATAAATATACAATTTCAGCGTGTTATTTATGCTGAGTGGACAGGGTTTTTCGCTTGTGTAACTTCTGTGGTAGTTGTGGAGTTGGCTGGGATGCATCCAAGGAATGGCTTTGGTACCTGGAGGGTGCTGGCTCCCCTTCACTCCAAGCTTGTCTCTGCCTGAATCTAACTAATCTGAAATGAAAATCGGTGACTTTTAATACATGTTGATGCAACTGATTGCATCACTGGGCCCAAATCAGTTCCATTATTCCCAGTACCCAAGAGGAATTATTAAATTAAAAAAAGAATGTGCTGAAGTGAAAGAATATATAATGAAATTAATTGCATTAGGATTTTTAGTTTCTTTTCTCCATTTCATTTTAATTTACTTCTAATTATCTATTTATATAATTATCTAGAGTTACTTTACTGTAATTTCCTTGACAACACTCTCTGTCAGGATAATCAAAACATTTTCCTTTTGTCTGTCTGAAGCCACGTTTAAAACATGGGTGATTTAGAATCTAGTGAGCTGTCCGGACACGCTCGTCCAGTGTTGCAGTGATTCCCCCTGAAACAAGGTGATAATTAAACTTCTTTTTTTTTTTTTTTTTTGACACCTGCCGGTACGTGCTACTGGCAGATTGCCTTCTGAACTGTTTGTGTTTAGGTAGCGTATTTGACTTAGCAATGCGTTTTTGACTGGGTTTTGCTATTGTTTTTATTTAACAATACAAGTGGGGACGAGCATCCTTTGGGAGAGGCAGAAAGCACCGCTCACGGCTGTGCAACGTCCATCGCGGAAAAAGCACGGGGGGGATTTCCAGGTGGAAGCCAGGGGCTGAGCAGAGAGCAGGCTGCAGCCCAGCACACTGCTATTCTAAAAAAAGCCACTGCTCTTAATCTTTGTTTTAATCTCCTAATGCATCGCAAAAGGCTGCCAGTGGGCTATGTAGTGGGTCAGTGTGTTGGCATCTGCCTGCGATTCGATTAACAGCATTACCTTTATCTGATCAGGAAATTGCTTTCGTATTAAGAATGCTGACATCAGAGCCCAAGCATCGCATCCTCTTTGCCTGACCTGTACATTGCTGCTTCACCTGAGATAGAATCCAGGCAGAATTATGGGAATATTTAGTTGATAGCAGGTTTAGGCTTGCGGAATTTGCTGTGGAATTGTTGAAGTCGGTAATACTGACAATATTTTTAATGCCATTTTATAAAAATCAACAGTTTCCTATGGTACGCGGAGTCATTTAGCTCCATTTCTGTATTTGCCAGGTGGTTATAGAAAGCAACGCAAAGGATGTGCTAAATAATGGAACTTTTAAAGGACAAAGGAGCCTGATAATAGAATGTGGCAGACTAGGGATTTTCCTTAAAGACATATTGTCCTGCTAGGAGTAATTGGATTATACAGCGTTATAAGAACGGGAAAGTATCTCCCCTGGTTGGCATGTAGTGAGATTGTAGAGCTGGCGATGTCGCTGCCTTGACCAGCTCCAGCAAGCGGAGTTTTGAAAAGTTTTTCTGGCAACAGAAACTACTGGAGAGAAATGTCCAGTGCCAGAGGCACAGTGCAGGCAGAAAGCAGGTGGACCAGAGACGCTGAAGCAAAGGAGCTCTGCCATGCTGAGGGGGGGATGTACACGATGCAAATGATTCAGTTCTCTTTACGTGGAGGTATGAGCAGGAGGTACAAGCTGTTTCACCGTGGATGCCAGGAGCAGCTCTTGTGCTATTGGGACCTTCAGAATTCCGTGGTTGCTTTGTAACAGTGCAAATATATGTTTTAATAACAAAGCAGGTCAATTTAAGAAGTGAAGTGAAAATCTGTAAGAATCACCACATGTATATGCATGCTATCTAGCAGCCTTTCATCAGGATCGTTGTATAGCTCTCCTGCCACCCCTATAATTAAAGCTACAAACTGCACATAAGCACACTGATGGTGAGCAGAAGCGTGTTCAGTTGAGTTTGTCCTGCTGATGTGGTAGTGTGTGACGGACGCTCTCTCCCGGGAGAATCCGGGAGGAACAGGAATTATTTAAAGCACTTCTGCTTGAGCCCAGACACTCCTGTTGTTGCCTTTTGGGGATTCATTCTGTGCTTACCATTATTTTTTAACAAGCACAGGCTCTTGTCTGTGTTTCTAGTTGACACAGCACATGGACAGTGGCTTCCCAGTGCTGGGTTTTAATCGGCTTTGAGGATGCTGAGCTGCAGTATCTGCCAAGTCTGCTGTGACGGAGCATCTAGCCGCCAAGCAGTGTGCACGGCTGTGCTCCTCTTCAATTGAATAGCCACTAATAACTGTTTTAAAAAAATGAGGCACCAACTAAATGGCCATAGAGTTTACCTGTTGAGTGAGTGTAAGAGCTGCTGTCCGTGTGCTGTGATAGCACTCAGAGCCCTCAAGCATGTCTTGAGGAGATGGCATGGCTCTGCAGTGTGCATCCAGGCCCCATCCCTCCAAGGAGTTATTACTGATGTGGTCTTCTCCCCAGGGAAATTTCTGACCTCTTCGCTTAGAAAGAAACAACCATGTAGTTGATGAGAGATAATGGCAAGGGACATGGTCTGGTTTGCAGTTCTATGTAAGAACAGTCTAGACAATTCAGGCAGGGGACTTGAAGTGGTTGGTTCCTTTCCTGAAAGGACAAAAGCCCTTGAGGACTGGATTCAGTCTACAGTCAGCCCTGCTGCCAACCTTCAGCATAAAGAAAGATTCAGAAGGTGGCAGAGAAATATCACAATGCATCTCATGCCTACTTCTCTTGGGCCACCAGAGCCAAAGGAAGAAAAGATTAAAGCATTCCCTTCACTAGCATGCATTCTTCTGCATGTTGCCCAAATTTAGAGAGCATGAAGATGGTGAACAACTATCTTGGTATATCTGGGCATGTGCAAGCACATCTGCCATCTGAGCTCTACGTGCCAAAGAAGGGAAAGAAAGAATTAGGCCCATCCATCTCCACCCCCCCACCCTCACCCCCAGGTTTTCATGAGCTTTTTCCAGGCTGGCAATGAGAGAAAGAAATGTTCCTGACCCAAGAGCAGCACATCGCTCTGGTACCTCAGAGCATCAGTAGCAATTTTCCCATTGCTGAAGGGAAAAATCTGAATACAGATCTGAGCAGAAAAATAAGAGGTGCACAGAGCCTAAACTAAGGTCTGTTTCAGATGCTCATTTATGATTACCACAGTCTTGTATGGCAGAGTAAGGTGGAAATTCGGGATACGGCTAGAGCAGGGTATAGTCAAGAGGAATAGGTAGGAGTCTACAGTTGTTTTTTGGCAGAGAACAGGGGCAATAAGTTTCATGCTTGAAGATACAGATCTGAAAGCAGAGGAAGAACAAATGAAGTTAATTGATCCCAGAAATCCTAGCCTAGTCATGGAGGGGTTCTACAGCTTCTTCTGCAGGATCATGTCCAGGCAGGGCGTACACAGCCTTTACCTGGCAGAACAAGTCCAGTTGCCTCCTAGACCCCTGAAGGGCCCATGTTGTCTGTTACAGGGACCGCAAAGGGTAGGATTATATTAAAAATACAAGGGCTTTAACATCTTTGCATCCTTTGAGCACAGCTCTCGGACACACAGGCATGTGTTTGCAGTGAATTAGGGCTCAGAGTCCACCTTCCTGGCGGTGCTCAATAACCCAGACCGGTGCATGGCCCTTTGTATCCGCGGGACCGTCTCTCTCTCCAGACTTCTTTCTCTGGGGCTCGCTTTGATTTTCTTAATATTCCTGGAACAGGGCTGCGAGACTCCACCCTACATGAATCACCAGAGCAGTGTTACACATTCCTGTCAGATCCTGCTTCTTGTCACTGGTATTAAAATGAAGGCATGTCTCAGGCGCAAAAGGATATTGGAAAGCATGACGCGAGAAGAACTTGTTTGGCCTTTTAAGCATTGGTTAAAGAGAAGTTGAGAGAAATTGGCACTGCAAATCCTAGAAAAGTTCTTTGAGAAAAAAGTAGAGCCTGACTTAATGACACATCGGGGAAGACAAGAAAGTGAAAAAGGGAGAGGGAAGGTCCCGTCAGATGACGAGGGAGTCACGAGGAGATAAAAGTGTCATTCCTCTGCCTATAGAGTGAAAATGGAAATAGATGAATGGATATCGTCATTTACTGAAGTACTGTATTTAGAATGAGTCACTTATGAGAAATTTATTTATTTTAGCACACTCAGGGTCCCCACCTGATGGGTAGTAGTTCTCCAGATGTTCCTTCTATCAGGACCACAGTGCTATCATCACACAACCTACTGCAAAGGGAAAGGTATTTGCAAGTTGGGTTTTTTTCATTTGGCTTGCTGCAGAACATATAAAATAGCTATACATCAACACGCATACAAAAATTGTATTCAGAACCACTCAGAAATAACAACTCATATGTGTAGTAATTAATTCCAGGGGAGGAAATGAGAGAGTTGAAAATTCACATATATATGGGAGTATTTCTAATGTTTTCATGAAAAAAATTAAGCCTTCTTCCGCAGAGGGATATAAGCTGTCCCAAGGATTTCACAGTGTGCATTTCTTTTTGGAAGTCTAAACAAGGCTTTGCTTTTTTCCTGTTATGTCTGCACTTGTGAAATGAGGCAGAGAGAGTTTGGGGAAAAAAAAAAAAAAAAAAAAAAAAAAAGAGTGCAACATGCAAAGGCACGTTTCTTATTGATTTTCTTGGATTTGGTAAATTGAATTAGAGAAGCAATGGTTCTGTTTTACAATTTTTCAGTTTGCAATATTGATGCCTCCTATGCTTATTCTTTCACAAGACTGAGGCTTGAGTTTCAAAATAGCAAGCTGAGGGCTGTCATTTGAGATTCGTACCAAATGCTTTTAATTGCTATTTAAAAATGGTTATGTCTCCCAGTCTTCGGCTAGATTAGGCAAATGCTTATGTATAACTCTGAAAAAATATTCTGCTGATTACATCTTAAGAAATTCAGAGGCAAATTTTGCACACATAAATACATCTTTTTTTTTTCTGTCAGGTCCTGATGTTCTGACTTTGATCCCATGGTACCGTAGTTACCAAAGACGTTCCTGACTGGAACCACACTCCCTGGTTGGGGAGTTGAGCTGCGCGCCTCCAGAGTAACCGGTTTGCTGCTTCTGGAGGTAGCGGGCTGTATTTTCTAGAGATGCAAACAGAAGACATCCCAGACTGAGCTGTACCCGTTCACATCAACAGGAAATGTGGATCATAAAACTAAAGTCCCTTTCTTTAAAAAATAAACAACAACAAAACGCCCTCACAGGCAAAATTTAACATATTCATTTGATCCAAGCAATTACTGCTTGCTGGGACTGCCTTGGTTTGATATTCGTTATATAAGCATAAACTCCTGCTATTTCGTTACTAATTTTAATACCTAATTCATATTAACTTTTTAGTCTGGTTTCTTAAGGAAACAAGACACACAAGTATGTCTTAAAGTTACTGCCTCCTGTGATTTCTGAACCTAGCTCTTCTTTTCGGTCAGATCTGTTGGGGAACAGAGGTGCAGCAGGCAGGGAGGGTCCCACCAGTGTTGTGAAAGCGTGTGGACAGGTCAAGGAGAAAGATGTAATTATGGAAAAAAAAATGAAGGGTAGGATCATGGTAATCAAAAAGGAAAAAACATGGCCCTGGGGCAGATGGTGTTGAATTCCCTAGCTTCACAGCAAGCTCTGTGGACCCCCCTCCTAGGATGCCTTGCATTTTTGGGCAATATCTGAACTTTCTCTCAAGGATATCTATATGTGTGTATTTATACATTGCAGGAGCCAGAGTTCTCTATTGTCAAGTCTTGTTCTTACCTTTTGCCAACAATGGCAAAGTAGTAATTCCCTAAAGGACAAATCCTGCATGAGGAGGAGCTCTTGTGCTTGAAGCAGTGACGTTAACATAACCTGAGGCTTTCGTTGCACGTTTCCCTTCAGTGAAAAAAAAATACAGACTTATTTGTACTCAGGAGCATGTGCTGTCACCCAACGTTGCCAAAATCAAGTCCCACACTGTAGCCTCAGCCTGTCACACTCAAATTTCATTTATTCTGTCTCAGCAAAAAAAAAAATCTGCAATATGAATTGATTACTGCTGACAAATGCAGTGTATCAGTCAAACTTTAGGAAAGATGCAGGAGAAAATGGAGTGAACTGAAGAGCAATTTAGGGAGAGAAATTACTCAAGCTGGAGGAATTTATTTTAGTAAACAAGTTATTTGCTTTCAACTACATTTAAACTCTCGTGGTAGGGTTGAGACTCCCCTTCCTGGCGTACCCGTGCGCGCAGCGGAGCACAGCTGTGGCTTTGTGTGCTGCAGCCAGAGCCTCAGGTGGAGTGGCTGAATTGCACCACCCATCACCACCACCCAAACAAGGATGTGCTTTTCTTTAAGTTGTCGAGCCATGTGTGGGCACCCCTCCAGCAGAAGCTGGGCCCTTGATGAAAACGTGCTCCACAAACAGCAGATAGGGTGGGATGTGTGCTTTCATGGCTGCTTTATCCCCCTGCTGCTGTGCAGTTGTCCAATGAATGATAACAGCAGGCTGTCAGGAGTTTAAAATGAAAAATATGGTTACCTGGAAATATTTTTCATCACCCTGCCTTATTCTTTCTATAAATTCTTGTCATGCAAAGCTGTTAAAAAAAAAAACAAACCTGCA
>VZTL01015789.1:0-30879 GCA_013400535.1 Scopus umbretta
ACAAACCAACAACCAAAACCACAAAAAAATGAATGCCATGAGTGTAACGAAGTGTGATGTGAAATACGTAGAGAAAACTAGAATGGGGTTTTGGTCCAGTGGAGTTCCTCAGCCCTTTAGCTGTCCAGGTGGTGAGTGAAAATGAGCTCTCTTTCTCTTCCTGTTTTTAAGCGAGGATCCAGTGCAGTATTGGAATTCTCCTGTTGTAGATTAACATACCACGACTGTACGAGAAATCTCAGAGAGTCATCAGCTTCATAAGTATTTCCCTCTGCTGGACTGCACAGCCCCTGTATCGGAATTATTCTATATGTCAGTAAAAATGCAAAGTCATTTTCCATTTAAATATTTAAGTTAAGCAATTTGATAACACAGGCAACAAGGACTAGTAAATCTCATCTACTATCACGAATATAACAGTGACAAATACTAGTAATACTTCAAAGGAAGGTCAGCACTCCAAACAAATTACAGTGGAGCCTTCAACTGAGGCGTTTGCGCTCCAAAGCATGAATATATGGTGGATACAAAATTTAAGGATATTAAGTTATTTAGCCTCAGAGTTTGACTTCATGATAGACAGTGGCACTGAACTCCACAGCTTGCACCTTGATTGCAGACCATAAATAGTGCATGTGTGCCATATCGAATACATGACCTAATTTCATTTGTATTGAGAATACATCTAGAATAGGAAATAGAGGCAACCAGGAAGTTTTTTTTTCCTTTTGTTTCTTTCTAAAGCTTTTTTGGGGGAAGGGAGAGGATGTAGTTGAAATAAAAATTTGTTTTTTGCAGAAATTTCTCGGCTTTGCTGGAAATTTTGAAGACCAGCTCTCTGAGCCATGATTTTTTCTGCTTAAAAGATAACATCCTCCAAATGGGATTATTTTCCTGGATAAGGCAAGAAAGATCTGTTTTCAAATGCTTGCTGTGAATCAAGTAGAAGAAAGACTTGAAACTATCAAGTGGAAGTGCAAGCTCTACTCACAGTTGACAACAGCATCAGGTTAGCAGTATTGCAATGATAATGGTGGTCAGGTAACTTTTGATTTATTTTCTTAACTATATTGATTAGCTGACTGTGCAAACATGTTGCAAATGTGTGGCAAGAGAAAGCCTCACTAACGTTCATGAACTGCAAGGTGCTCAGGTCAGTGAGTGTCACAAGTTGATGATTCCCAATACACACTTTAATGAAGTTTGACATATAACTTCAGCGTGACCTTGTTTTGTAGAAGGGCAGTAATATCGTGAGTTACATCAATAAAACCTGAATAGGGTATTTTTTCACTGAAAAAGGTCTCTGACACCTGCACTACTATAAATATTAATTGGAAAAACATACAAAGTGGTGTTAAGGTTTAATTTTGGTGGGACTGGGGGATGCAGTTGAGTTTACGCCAGAAGCAGCTAAACAATTTGGGATGTTATTTATGAATATATAATAGCAGAAACAGTTGTTAAAGTGGGAGCTACAAATGAAGATATGGGAGCGTTTCCATATGCATTTGGTGGAGATGTTTAAAGAAGGTCGGCTCACCCAAGAAGTTATGAACTATATTACAATGCACCAGTGCACTTTAACAGCTCTTGATGAGATGACTTTATAGGGCCTGTGCTATATTTAAATGCTCATTTTCCTTTGGAATATCCCAGGATATTATCTGGGATAAGAGAAGTATTTCGTCCTTTCTTAAGAAGAGTTCCCTGACCAGGGGACAGCAGTTCTTGTTGGTTTAAAGAAGTAATATCTGCATAGTCAAAATATAACACAGCTTTTAAATACTTTTGTCTTTGTTTTTTTGTCAGTTATGATTTTATTTTCTTTTTCTCTGGAATGTAAATATTAGGACCAAAGTTTAATTAACTTCAGTTTTGGCTGCTTGATGGTGGCTGCAGGGATGTGAATACAGGTGCTGATTGAAAGACTGTGGATCTCTGTTATTTTTTCACGTTGCTGCCTCCCTGCTTGAACTTTATGCCTCCGCTTTGTTCCTGAGAACACTTGGAGACAGTGGATAGTCTGTTCCACAACGAACTGCTTATTTTGGGAAAGAGGGTAATTACAGTGAAGCAACAAAAAATAAATCTGGAGCCAGTTCGCTTCATATGGTTTTAATGTTCTACTCTTCAAAAAGAAAAAGCCTTTAAAAATGAAAATGATACCTCTCAAATAGATCCACTGAAGAAACTCATTGCAAGGGAGGTGGAATTATAAAGCGGAACCTTCAAATGAAATCTGCATTTTTTTCTTGCAGCATTTTGCACCAGGAAATCTGTTCTGATATCTGCATGCTCTTTGGGTGAATCAGCTCACCAGCTCTATCCAGTTCCCCCCCACGTCAGTCACAGGGGACTTCTCCCTCCAGCAGTGAAGAATGAGTCTGGTGGAGGAATCTCCTCTAGAGAAATAGACTCCACTAGCCAGCTAAGCTGATAGGTTTAAGACAGGTCTTATTACAAACTGAAGATGTGATGGGGCCAAAAATCTAAATCCAAGCTCTTTCTCTGTGCAAGGAATAGCAAAATCCACAGCTCTGTTAGTAGAGTAGCGAATGTTACACCGAAGATGAAAATCACTTCACCTTTTGTTTCTTTCCTTAATGTTATTCCATATGTATTGAAACCAGAATATAAGTTGCTGGGAAAAGGCCGTAAGAACCTTCTGAGTGTACAGATAGCATAGCAGTCTCAGAAGTTTGACAATTCCCAATGCACTCTTTAATAAAACCTGGCATGCAGCTGTAGCGTAATCTACCTGTCTTTGCTCCAGAGCAGTAATATTGTGGGTTACATCAATAAGGTCTGACTCAATCTCGTCACTGTAAGGATTGTCTTTTTTGACACCTGTATGGCTCCAAACACTCATTGGAAATTCATATTGACTGGTACGGAGTTGTACGTCTTATTTGGATACTCAGTAGGCTCTCATGAAGATCTTCTATCAGTCATGCATTTAAATATAGCTGCATGTCTAGATAATTACAGCAATCAATCAAAAGTCCTGCCCAGAGTCTAGCACGCAAACCCTGCCTCAGCCCCCTTCTGCAGGAAGGGTGAAGCAGCTGCTCCCCGTTTGGGGAGATGAAACCAGCACATCCTCATTTCAGCAGCAAATGCACTCTAGCCAAATGTAGGCCAACCTCCGCTCTTCTGTTTATTAAACAGCATTCATCATGGCACAGCTAATGTGGCACAGCTGCATGTGGTAAAGTTGGTATTTGTGTAAGCATGCAAAGATATATGCCTAAAGTATTTTTCCAACATCATTATTTTTAGCATTTATCTGTCGCTGAAACCTAATATACAGTCAGGCACTGTTATTTTTAGGGCCCTTTTCAACATGCATTCTGGACACACTGAAAACAATAGTTTAAAAATATCTGAAAAGAAATACGCACCCATGTTTCCTGAACTCAGCAACAGTCCCAATCTGGCTCTACCTTTAATATTGCTTCTTTGCTATCTTAATGATGCAATTTCCATGCAGGCAGAAGACAGAATGACTTTGATGTGAGCTTTGTGCATATGACTATTACTGGCAGAAGCCCTTTGTTTCACCTTTAGTAAGAAAGGGAGGAAAATATGTAGGAAATATCATGGCATTTATAGGTTAACAGAATCAGGATTTTGCTTTTGTTTGGTTTTTTCTCCTAATGCTTCAGTCAGTGGCATTTTTGGCTCATCATATGCTCATTTAGCTTTGCAAAAGGCTATGGAGTGCTTTTATGTTACTCAACAGCCAGTGTTGATGCTTGGAGGAGCACAGAGAGGTTGGTATGGTTAGATGTGGGAATTATGCCATATTTTGTATTCAAACAACCTGCAGTTGGAATTCTGACATTGCTCATAGATGCACTGTGCTGAGCCCTTCCCTACAAGCCAGTAAAAATGTGGTTTCCCGCGCCGCTCTCCTGATGCACGGGGGTTCGTGCAGGGCCAGAGCCGCAGTGCTGGGGAAGGCATTTTGCAGATCTTCCCTCTACCTTGGCGCAACCCTACAGGACCAAGTGGTAGGTTGCCATTTGCCCGTGTGTTACATAATCGTTACAGAAATATGAAAGATCTCAGGGAAAATCAATATGATTTCTAGATGATGGTTCAAGGAGAAGCTGGGCTGTCCATCTTGGTGACACAGTATTTTCAAGTCTAAAAGATTAAGGATTTAAAGGACTCCAACCCCTGATGATGTGCTTATGTGACTATAGAATAGAATCTAATTTACTAATCAGGCACAATGAAGAATAGACTCTCCAGAGAGAGAAAAAGAGGAAATCTAGCACTGAAAAAGGATAGAGAATAGAAGAGAAAATGAGTAAATGTACAGGAGATGCAATCCAAGTTCTAATAAAATATGCATGCTTGTCTTATTGCTAGTACTTCTCTCATTTCACATGCTTTGCTGATCTCATGTAGTCTTCACCATAAAAAGTTGCCCACAGTTACAATGATGCTTCTAGAAGGTGAGTATATGTATGTCAGGAGAAAAAATAACACTTGCATTGAAGGATGATTTAAGATTATTCTTCCACACTTCTGTGTGAGATTGGATCTATTGTAACCTTCCTAAACCTTTGTTACCTTTGTAATTTAAACTGACAGGTTAAATGCTAATGCAATTGATAGGGGTGAACAACTGGTCAAGGAACAACCTGATCTGACTGCATAATGCATAAGAGAATTGCAAAAATATGCAGGTCAGATGTAATTTTGACAGAAAATGGTTCGCTGCAAGGGTTTATGTTTCCCTGGATGGTCTTAAAAAGAGTTGGACTATAGAAAGTACCACATTGCTTGAAAAAAATATCAAGTTAAACTTAATGGAAAAAATCCAAGTTCTCAATATCCTCAGATTTCATTATCAGTTTTTATTGGAGCTAGGATAATAAGATTATAGAATTAAAAGAAAAGTTATACCCATTTCCTTCAGCTCAGCAGTCCTAATGTGCGAAAAGAAAGCGACACTCATTTCTCACCATAAATACACAGTGAAAACTACTGGGAAAAAGAAGTGATCTCTGACCATGCATGGCCTGATTTGGTCCTTACCAAAGTAGAAATTCTGTTACATCAACAGGCCCGTTACCAGCAGGTCATGGCAATGACTTGTAACAGTAGGTAAAAAGACATTACCTCGTGAATTAATTCCAAAGTTAATAGTTTGCCACTTGGCGCAAGTTTTATGACACTTGAGTGAGATCGGGATGGGAATCAAGTGCCCGGCGCAGCTACCCACAGATGCAACCTCTCTTTTCCAGGTGTAATGTGTACTTAAGTGAAACCCTGATATCTGGGAGGATTGAAGGCCATTCAACCTAGCCCATCTTATTTTCAATTTAGGGAGCTTCCTGAAGTGCAAGAGACCCACACTTAAATCACTCTGCTGACTGGTTGAGATGAAACTGAAACAGAGGGAAAGGGCTACATACTCTGGAAGGGAAAGTTGGGCAACATTCATCATGTCCAACAATACTCCATGAATCCCACCTTTATTTCCTTCTATTAATATAATGCTTAAACAAGAGCAGTGATTTGGGATACAGATTAATTTCCATTTGGGGGAATTGTAACAAACTATTTACTTCAGTCTGAGGATTACCTAGGAAAAAACCCCTTCTACCAAGGACATTGGAGAAGCATCAGTTCTCTGAAACCTTTCTGATCAAGAAGAGAGTTGGTGAATCCAAAATTTGTCTGCAATGACATTATGCCAATGTATTTTTGGTACCATATTGCTTAAAAGAGTGTTAGTTTGTTTGCCTTTATACTCTGAAATGCCAGAAATTGCACAGACGGTTGCCACCGCCGAGCACTCCACTCCAACAAGAGGCCATATGCAGGTAGTAAATGGACCAGAACAAAGAGAGAGAAAATAAATATACAAACCCTCCCTTCAAGAAGTTAATTTCTTTTTACTATTTCACTTATTTTTCTTTTTTCTCAGAGGAAATTTCAGGGTTGGATTTGCTCTCTTGCCTGTGCGAGTGTTCTTTGTATTCTTCATCTATATAAATGTTTAAAAAGGAAAATAGATATGTAAATTGCCTCAGTGCTTTTCAAACCTTAAAAATAATAATTCAGTGACTACTTTATGAAATGGTACTATCCTCACCACTTTAACCTGCAGAGTAGGTTAGCATAACAGGAAATCAATTATTGTACTAGACATATAAAAGCTGTCAGGTTTAATACTTAACTGCAGTATCTCCCCTGAATGTTTGATTTCCAATCACCTGTGTGAAGCTCCAGAAATACAGAGACATCAGACAGATTCTGGGCTAAGAAATGTATTTGACTATCTTGAGTTACAAAAGTGAAATCTGGAATGAGTAATGCACCCTGTGAACACTACTCCCTTTTTAATCAAACATTTCCTGCTCCCCTAAAGTAAAGCAGAGCATAAACTACAGAACAAATATTGAATTTCTATTCTGCATTGCCATAATTGTGACACGATTTCATTTCTTTTTCAGCTTGTCTGGAACCAGCTCAGCTTTAGCTGGAACATTTTGCTCATCCTTTTCCATTGTCTTCTTTTTTTTGTGTGCATGTGTGTTTCTCTGCAGAGAAAGAAAAGAAAAGAAAGGAAAAGAAGAGCCGAGCTTTGATTTTCACAGCTCTTCTACTGTCTACGACTAAACTTTATTATATACTTATTCTACACAATGAAGATTATTATTAATCTTTCTTCTGATACGTGCTGTATTATGTGACCTTCTTATGGCTAAGATTCCAGTCTTACCGTTTGCATTGGTAGCAGTGACCACGGACAGAGAGTCCTTGATTTGAGAGTCCTAAAAATGATGGATTAAACAAGCATTAGGGATTGTGAAGTGCTAAAATTATAATAATGGGCACTGTTTGAAACTGAGCTGGGACAACTGCTTGCTGTGGTGGGGAAGGAGTAAAAATTGTGACACTGACTCCTTTCTCCCACTACATACTTCTGTAGGGAAGGGACAGGCTGGGATTCACTTTGAGAAAAGTCATCTTGGAGCCTTGCACATACCTGTTTAAAGTATCTCAAAAGTAAAACCAAACCAGTTTGCAGGGTCTGGATTGAAGCTCTCGGTCACTTGACAGCTTTGGTGTATGGTTTCTAACAGCAGAAACACTATCCACCCATGGTCCAGAATAGTTTGGTAGAGAGAATAATAAAAGCAGGGAGCAAGAGAGATCTTTATCTTGGCATATTTCAAGCTGGAGATGATCCTAAATCGATAACTTCTCTGAAATACAAACTCCATGTTTAGCACTGCTTAAAAAAAAAGACAAAGGGAAAATATAAAAGAAACCAGGATTTATCCTCAAGATCAACTCTCATTTTCTTTCAGAAATTACATTCTAGACAATAAGTAATATTATGTGCCAACAGACCCCAGAATCTGATTTTAACTTTCAGGTAACATATTAGGGCTGTAATCAAATCTGAGGACTATTATCATAGCAAAATGACTATAATGCTTCAAGGCTTTAATAGTCATCACCTTTTTATCATTCATATTACCGTCAGGCCCAGAAACAATGAATTTCTTTAATGTTATTCTACCATAACCTTTAACTATATGCATTATTTCAAGCATCTGAAATAATCCTTTATATGACACAGTAGAATAATACATTTGCCACTCACTGCACACGACAGTTTGCTAAGACCAGATTAGTGCAAAAACTTAAATCTGCTCTGCATATCATGAAAATACATCTATTCTTTCAATCGTGCTGTGCAATGGCCTTTAAGTGATACATATGTTGATCACCAGGATCACTGGTAGAAAACATAAGGTTTATAAAGGTCTGGGAACGCTTTCTTTCAGTTATATCCCCGTTATAAAAGTGTCCTGCTTACCTAGTTTTGGGAGGGCTTTACTTGGCTAGCTCTCACATATTTTATGTGGAATGTACAACATCAATATTCCATGGGTTCATTATAAAACTGTGCTTGTGATATACCTTTCCAGTGTCCTTTGTGTTCTTTCATGAAATGTTTATTCCTGTTATATCAAGTAGGTGCTAATGCATAATACTAGCACTATACATAGACCATCTTGATAAATAATCATGTGTATGCTCCAGTGATTTTGTGCATAAATGCTCCTATATCTAAGTTACTACAGCCCCGAGGCCCTGAATGGATCAAATTTATAAATACAGCACTATATTTCTTACCTCTGTTGAAGTCTATTATGATAGCAGTACCGGCATTTATCTAGACTGTTGATATAAAGGTTTCTAGCCACACAAGCAATGCATATTGCATTATGGAATTCTGTAATAAACCGCTTGAAATATTACCAGAGAAGGAGAATATTGTGAAACACCAAGGGAGCCCTGAGGCGGAAAGAGTCCTACTGAGTACAGAGTGCTTTAGGTCGGGTCCTTGGAGAATACAACCTCTAAAATACCAAGTTCGAAGAATTTAATTGCGACTTCTTCAATGTCATCATGTCACTCCAAAAACCGATGCTTCAGTTCAATGAAAGGTCTCAGCAATCCAGATCAGCTTTTTGTTAAAGTGTTAACTACTTCAAAGAATTTGAAAACGTCCTTTCTATGACAAGAGGTATGGCTTTCAGTTGTAGTAAAGTGCTTAAAATAATTGTGAGCATGCAAATAGGATACAAAGTCTTTGGTTCTTCAGCTCAGTGGGACTGACTTGTGCTTCTGTAGGAAACTTACCCAAAAGATCTTTGCTTCCAGAATCTGTTTGGAGCTTCAGCCTCCGCTACCAGTGAAGGCTCCTGCTCAGGCCCCAGGGAGGAGACCCATAATGTCAGGTCTGAACAAACAAATAGTAGTTCTCCAAAGCTCAGCTGTTCTGTCTCCTCTGCTGCAGCATGCAGCTGGTGGTGATATGGAAATGTAATCTAAATCTAAATTTATTGGAATGTTTCTAAACTGCATTCAGGAAACGGGATTCAGATATAAAGGGTTCAGGCATAGGATAAGGGACAGTTATTCTTCTACTGAACAAGCAAAAAGTTATTGGACTTTTGGTCTAATTTTTCTGCGATTTCTTCTGTGACCTTTTACAAGCCACACACAGTCTGCCCAAGGAAATCACAAAATGATTTTCATTGGCTTCAATGGATGAGAGATTAAGGTCCTAATTTCTCTTTGAATCAGTTTTCTCATTAGTAAATTACCAACCTCAGAGCTTAATGTTTCCAATGCTCTTCAGTATCCTTGACGGGAAAGTGATATTGGAATGTTAACTGTCCTTATTGCCAACAGTCACACAGCATACAAATCTACATTAATATGAGCATTTCAGTGGTGATGACAGCGCTGTGAAATCTGTACCTGTGTTCCCTCTACCCCAGAAGAACTAGGCAAGAGTCAAAAAGATTAAACATTATAGCTAAAGAGAAAGCTGCATTCTCAGCAGGTACCTTGTCTTTCCTGCAGGTTTGACTATATTTTAAGACAGATTTTCATTTGCTGTCAGCGTAGCACTCTACTGAACTACTCATTTCATTCACAGAGTTAATCAGCAAGTTCACTTCACCTGGATTTGAAATTTCTGGAGCTGAATGTCCACCTTGTTTCAGTATTCAAGGGCTTAAAATTTTCAAACAGCGGTATGAACGCAAAGCTCAGGGAGAGGTAAAAGTTGTTGGCAGTGGTCATCTTTAAATATAAACATCCAAAGGGAAAAGGTGAAAATTTCAGAGTGTCCTTTGGTGGAGAAGAAACGAAAGACTGATGGCAAGTGTGCTGATGAGGTAGGTATTTCAAAGAAGGCCAATTCTGAACATTAAAAAGGCCCAGCAGGAAATCATTAAATCTGAGTGATAAAATGGGTTTATTTTAATTTGCTAGCTTGGATGTTCATTAACAATGAACGGATTGTGGAAAATATTCGTCTATAGCTTGCAGCATGACTTAGATAATAACTATTAACCTAGTCAGTCTTCCCATCAACCATTTGCGTTGGTTTTTATCATAAGCTACTTGCATCACCAAAAAGGTAACTTTTTATATTAAGTTAGATATTTATATTAAGCTAGATCCATTATAGCATTTCAATCTCTGTAACCGTGATTTTTGATGCAAACAGTTAAATGACTGTCTTCAAAACCTCAGCTCAGATGTCACCATGCAGATAAGCCTATGTCAGAGCAGGTATTCCCCATCTGTGATGCCTGAAGGACCCAACCTAATAGATATCGTGGTCTGCACTTCATGAAAATCACAGCCCCTGTGTCTTTCCCACCTAGAAGGCCATCAATTGCATTGCTGACCTGGGAAGTGGCAGACTGAGGTTGAGCTATGTTCTCTGCTCGAGGAGGGTTGAATTCCTGCCTCTGAGTGTCCTCCCTGGACTAGGCCACCAGTTAACCATCAGGGACGACTTCTCAGTGTTCGTTTTAAAGTTATTCAACTTAGAATCATGGAGTCATGGAATCATAGAACAGTTTGGGTTGGAAAGAACCTTAAAGATCATCCAACCCCCTTGCATAAATTTAACTAACTGCTACAAAGTCTTCATAAACTCATTGGAGTAGGGGTGGAAATCAGATTTTGTCCTTTTCTAAGGTGGGTGCTTTAACCTGTAGTCACCATGGCCACACTCACCATGGAGCACTAAATCCTGCTTTGTGCCTGTGCTCATGTACAGAAGTAAAGACTGGGTAAATCTAGTCTTAATACGAGCCGCTATTTGGAATAAATGCCTATCTCCCTCATCCCCACACTCTGCTCCAAACCAACCTCATTTTACCATCACCAAATAAAAGCCCATCCTTGCTCTGTCTCACCTATGCTCATTTCAAACTATCCACGTGATTCCAGTACACTCCTCTTAGCCCTCTATGCATATGATTAACCCAGCCTTTGACTCAGTAGTTATGCAAAATTCCCCAGTGGCAGATTCAATTGTATCCTGGGTGAACAGGTGACTGGTGCTATGCATAAATTTTGTATCCAATGTCTCCATCCCTTTAGTGTTGATAACTAGAATGGTAATTTTTAGACTGTGACAGATGGTACAGATATTCTGAAAGACTTAGAAGTCTAAGAGTTTAGGCAGCAGATGAACAATAGTTGTAAATATATTAGTCATATCTAAACAGAAGACTTAAATTGTGTGGAAGTCAGGACGTGCGTTAAAACTTGCCCAAGGTGCAAAATTGGAGCATGTGAGCTAGAAGTAGGGACACAAGTCTAGGAAGATTGAAAGCATGCCTGGCATGCCCATGCTGCTGTCATTACTGGGATTATAGGTACCCACCAGCCTACGTGACGGTTTTATTTTCTCTTGGTCAAAATACACCTTGAGGCACAATCTTGAGCTGAGTAGAGTGCAGTGCTGTTCCCAGGAGAAACATGTGGAGGCTCGAGTGGAGCTCCCCCTTTTCCAATGGCATCGTGACATGATATAAATCACAACCCTTCTTTCCTCTTACTATTACTTGGTATTGCCAGTGATGGAATATTATTATTTTCAAAAACCATTCATGTAGTGCCTACCCAGCCTGAATGTCCCAGCTGGAACTGCACAGGTTAAAGTCTCGAATCAATCCTTCCTTTTAACAGCCTGGGGAGCAGGCAAGCAGCTTTCTAAAGAGAGATACAAAGGAGAACTCGGACCAGCTAAAAGGATAAAAAGGGTACAGACTTAACACTCAATATAATTTATTCCATTGCTTGCATTTCTAATGTTATCGATGTTGCACTTTAGGCACTTATTTTAGCCCTAAATTGAACTGTGCGCACACACATACACTGCGTACCTTGTACAAAACATTTCTTCATAAATATCTCTGTCCTGCAAACACATCAACAGCCTTCTGAGTGAGGGGGTGGAAGTGTGTATCCAGTAGCATTTCTTGGCAATGAGTCCTTATAGCTTCATCCCTGTGAGAATAGAATGTGCCTTTTCAGTAAATTAAAAAAGAAACCTCCATCTTCACCGCGGAGTATCACCTGACATGCTTGTTGATTTACTCAACTTATTTTTCATTCCATAATTCTTCCAGTCTGTGTTCAAATGATCTCATCCTGCATTTGTTTGATGAAGGTTACCAATCTGGAAAAGCCATCTACTTCCACCTTCATTATTATGACTGATATTTCTGCTGCTCTGTTTACTTGCCTTTAATTTACTCCAAGGCTAACATTTATTTTTGGTCTCAGCCATAAGGAATTCAGCAATACCCTGCCCACTATCCCCCACCTAAGGAATGAGAACCTTTGCATGACAATGAATCCTTAGCCTCACATTATTTTAACATTTTAACTTCTGATCTGGTGGTGCATCAATAGCGGTGGAAATGCCACACAGTGCAGTCAGAACAACTCTAACTGATTCCAGCCCCAGCCTGAGTAATTGGTCACAAGAATCATTCTAAATTGGTGCAAGTGATCATCAGCAACTGCTCAGCTTTCTTGTTCCTTATCCTAACAATGGTGCTGGATTAGTTCCTAGTCCCAGGGGCCAGCAGGCACCGTGAGTAGGGCAGAAACATTCCTATGTTATTTTAAAAGCCATCAGTTTTCAAAAGTGGGCTGTGTTGAATTAAAGCTTGTCCAAACTATTCAACCTGGTCATATTTCTTCACCATCAGTGTTGTATATGTCATCTGTTGTTTCACCACCTGTTAATCCATCTGTGCTCTAGCTGTAGATTTGATTTATAAAGATGCCTATATCTTACTTGTTTGAAACATGCAACCAATGTAGCTATTTTTTCCATCATTGTTTGTCTTTTCATGCTACATCCACCTATTAGTCTAAATTCTGAAAGACAGGAAAATATGAAAAATTTTATTCCCACAACTGTCATTCACATTTTTCTGCCTTTTTATCATGAGTTATTGGAATCACATTGACACAACAGGACATTGTTCAAGCACATATTTTGATTTACAATTTTTCACCACCCTCATTCATTGTTATCAAAAATGAATTTTAACCATGAGTGATATGTATATAAACCTGATGATTTGTATTCATAATCAGCTAAAGTTATAAGGAATCTCCTGCTGTGGTTAGTCAAGTTAATGCAGACATGAACAAAATTACTTTACTCATAACCTGCAATATTTTTAATAATGTTATTTCTATTTCTTTCAAAATTCTGGGAAACATTAGCCAGATAAATGATGCCTTTTGATTACCAAGCATGTTCCCGTCTTCAGACATCAGCTTTGGACTGTAAGCATCAGCTCCAATAGGGTTTTTTTGTCAGGTTTTTTTTGGTTATCTTAGCTTTGTGCCTGGGTATGTCTTTTCTTCAGTTCTACTGCTATGTTCTAATATGCTAGCAATATTTTTCCTTTTACTGCCTCATTTAACCTATGCAATAAATATGCTTGTCATGTCATAAGGTAAGTATTTTCCCTAGAAATTGCTACAGAAGTTTGTATCAAACTGAACATTTCTATTGATTTTTGAATTGATATTAGCAGGTTTGTTTCTGTCTTCTTTTTAAAAATTGACTTTTAGACCTTCACGTCTCTTGAAAGAAATATTTCTGTAAATTGCAATGACCCAATATAATCTTGACCCGCTTTTTCTTCTCTTATCCCTCAGTGCTCTACTATTCTAATTGCTTATGCTCCTTAAAATTAGTTCACAGAAAATTAGAAAAGATAATGGTTAATGAACAACTGCCACTCACTGTCAGTGAAGTGCTAAAAATGAAAAGGCACTTTCATAAGTCAGAGAAATGAGAAAACATTACAGGGACAATGAGCCTTTTAGAGTTGGGCAAAAAAATGGAAGGAAACTGAAAGTTTCCTTATTCAAGACCCTTGTGAGAGCTTAGAATCATAGAATCATTAAGGTTGGAAAAGACCTCTAAGATTCTCTAGTCCAACTGTCAACCCAACACCTCCATGCCTCCTCAACCATGTCCCAAAGTGCCACATCTACACAGTTTTTTAGCACCTCCAGGGATGGGGACTCTACCACCTCCCTGGGCAGCCTGTGCCAATGCTTCACGACTCTTTCTGGAAAGACATTTTTCCTAGTAGCCAATCTATATATACATCTCTGTGTGGCGCTCACTTGGGTCAAACCTTGAAGAACTTTTCTATCCCTTAATACGTGCAGTGAAACGATCCCATGTCAATTTAGGCAAGTGATATTGTTAGAAATAGGGCTTTCATAGGCTTCTCTCAGATCCTTTGTTAGATATATGAAAAGAAAAAAAAAAGGTTCTTGTTATTAAACCTGTGTAATATTAAAGTACCGATATTTATACCCTCATTAATGAGTGCCTTCATCGACGCTGTGGTCAGCGTGCTGAAAAAGCCAGTTTATTCTTACTTTCACCAGCACAGAAATCCAGTTTCTACCACATTAGGCTAATGATTTTCCATGTATGATTGTTGTGGTCATTCCTCCAAATTGAAACGAGCAAAAAAAGTAATGAAGTAAAATAATTTTTTCAATTATTGCATAATTACTGAACAACATATATCAAGTGATTGGCAGTAATATTTTATGACTGTATTTCTGCGACAGTAATTTGACTGGCTTTAAAATACATATCTGAGCATCCCTGAGAAGTGCATGGTTGCCTAAATAATATGCATGCCAGCTGCGATCTTTTTGCTTTCTGAGTTTACTTATGTATAATTTGTGTTCCAACTACACTGTTCAGGACTTTGGGCCTTTCTTGTGAGTATGGAGATATATTTTTTGTCACTGTTAAGTCAGGTGACTACAGATGCCAAGGGCCACATTTTTAAGGCTCAGTAATAAGCATGAGCCTATGTAAACATTATCAAGTGGTGAGGTTTATACCTGCAGCTTGGAAAAGTCAAAGCGGACGGTTTCATTATAAATAAGATTGACAGAACTGGAATATCACTTTAGGAAGCAGGATTTCAGGAACACTGGAGACTAATCCCACTTTGGTAGACTGCCTATAACCCTACAGTGCACACTGGAAATGGAGAATCTTTTATTCTACTTTGCCTTTGGATCTAAGAATAGTCATAGCAAATTTAAAGCGGTTGCTTTCAGAGTAAGATCCCATGCAGGGTAAAACTCTTTAGCAGGAAATTTCTATTACTTCTTTCCCTAACCAAGCTTAGTCAGAAACAGCCCCGAACGTGCTTTAGGATGCTGTTTGTCTTCATCTAGGAAAAAGATCAATTCTGTTGTGGAAACACAGTGCACTGCATGGGATCACACTAATCAATTTGAGCAGGCCTTGGTAAAACTATCTATTACTCTGCAATCCAGCAGCATTAAAGCTAATTAATACTTTACTCAGCTTTAATGAATGTATTAGTGGTTAATATTTGTGTATAAGCTACTCATAACTCAATAATCCTATCACACTTGCATTATTAACAGGACAAGTGTGTGCCTTTGAGTTGATTGATCATGAAACCTATTAACCTAGATTTGTAATATGTCTCCAGTTACCTCTAAGAAAGAGCAGTAATCACTATGGGCATGATGGCAGGTAACAGATCCAGTGGTACAAGGGCCTTTTCAGATTCCAGGTGACAGCGACTGAAGAATTACAATGAAAGATGCATTTTAAACCACGTATGAGCCAATCTAGGTGATAAATGTCTAAAACCAAGGACTAAGTGCCCTGGATTATGAGATTCCCAAAGTCTTTCAGCTCAAACCCCCTCTACAAGGGAAGCAGTAAAAATGAAAAGGGGGAAGAAGAAAAAAAAAAAAGGCTAAGCATGGACTAATCCACTCTGCAGAAGAGAGAATCTCCCTTACTCTCTTTATCCCACTCCAGACATAAAAACGTACTATGTAGTGCAAGCTTATTTATTTAAATGAATCTGTGGGTTGTTTCAGGTGGGGTATAAGTAAATAAACCAAATACTTCTCTAACGCATATTAGAGAAGAACAATATTTTGCAATTTCCCTCCTACAGGCTTTGTGTTCTACAAAGAGAAATAAAAAAGTACTTCATCCTCTTCAGCAGCTTTGAAAGCTTTTGCGTATTCATACCTCCTTACAATAGAGGACAGATAATCATTCTGAAAGGGGAAAGCAACATTCAAACACTGTGGAGAGAATATGCACTGTGGAGAGAATATGCAGTTAGATGAATTCCACATGAACAATAATAAAAAAAAGATATGAGGAAAATGCAGTTCATTCCTTTGGAGACTCATCTTTTTAATGCACTGTTTCCACAGGATCTTCTAATTGCTTCTTGTGGGATTGAAGTGTTTTCTGTTGCAACCCCGGTTTAGAAATTTGTTACATTGGTCGGTAGGTTGTTCTTCTGATTTTTTTATTTTTAGGTTTGAAGAATTGTTTCCTTATGCTTTTTTTCCCTGAGATATTGTCCCCAGATCTCACATTTTCTTGTTCACATAGTTACCATCAATGAAATTTAAGCTTATACAATACTGTGAAGCTGAATCCTCTTTTATTGCCATGCTTTTTTATATGGTGGGACAGCAGTGAAAGCTGCCAGTTAATCAGTTCTGAAGTCCTACATGCGGGCAGGAAGATGTGCTATTAATTATCCAGCGAGGTGTACCTGCATGATTAACGTGAATGCATCTCCCATTCTGCACTCCATTGCTTCTCTAGTTGCAATATCTTTGTTAGAACTATGTATAAAGGGAAGTAAAGGGGGAAGAAGACATGCTGTGTAAAACCTCAAGCAAAGGACACAGACGTGGCTAAAAAAGGAGACCAGATCAGGCAGCAATGCCACTGTTCGCAGTTGTAGTGCCCCAATGTTTCTCATCTTTTCAGGTGCAGCTCTTTAATGTCAGCTGCCACGTGACAAGTTGCAAAGTTAAGGCCTAGTAAGTAAGTGAGGCAGTCTGCCATGAAACTGAGAGAAATGAGGAAAACAATATGCCTTCACCTCTTTTCGTAGAGCTTTGATTAACCGGTTAAACACGTTCCTCTATTTTGCATAGGGCTGAGCAAATCATTCGCCATAAATAATGTATTAACCTAATTTCATCACTTTTGCTCTGTGAAATGTTCCTGAGCAGATTTAAAAGTATTTCTTTGGAAAGGTATTGGTGCTTGGAAGCAAATTACCAGATATTTTATCTGCACACGATAGTTACATACGAACAGGTAATACTGTAAATTGAGACAGTCTAATATTACTTCGCCATACACTACTTGAGAAGCATTTAAGAAATAACTTCAAAGAAAATATTTAGAGCTAAAATTAGCGTGTTAAGAATTTTTTGTGCAACTGAAGGTCGCTCATCAAGTGCTTGAGGAAAGTCATTGTGAAGGACTCAGGCTCAAATAAAAATTAATTATTTCCTAATATGCCAGTAAAATTATTTTAATTAACAGAGTCATAGCTTCCTGGGATAGATATTATCATCCCAGGTACACAAAGGCCATATATTTATATCCGGATATCGAACTGCTCTAAGACAAATTGCCTATGTTTAACTAAAACATGTCTCAGGATTACATCAAATCTTTTATTTCCCTTGACACGATTCTGCTATTTCCCTTGAAGGTCTCTGTGCAGAAGGTTCAAACAGCAGGAAAAACAACCGCTGAGGTAATGCAAGAAGATACAAAATGAAAAATATGCCCAGATCTCTGCTGGAAAAGAAATTGCATTTCGGGTAAGGAGCAGAGATCAAATAAGACAGAAAGAGCCTGACTGCCCACCAGTCTATTAAGGGCAACAAGAGTCAATGGAGGATCAATATGTTTTGGGTAAAGCCTTGAAAGAGACCTCTAAATGTGCATAATTAGCCATTCTTGAAAGTGTCAAAATAGTTCACAGTGAAACACTCTTGCATATGCGAAAATGTGAGAATACAGCCACTGCTCATACCCACATGAAATCCAGGCTGACCACCGTGTGCGAGAGCAACTATAAAAGCCAGAAGAATGACAACAACTAAACCCTAGAATATATCGTATCAGTCATTCAGACTTGTGAGAGCGTGAATTAAAACTTTCATGTGAATGCGTGAAAACCAGTTCGCCTGGCCTTTGGGATCTCGAATGTTTTTCAGGGTGAATGGCAGCAGCAGAGATTCATTCTGCTTGTAACCACGCATAGGAAATGCACATTAATCCTCTACGGCATCTGAATGACAGAAGCTGAGAGACCTTACATTTAATTTGAGTTTTAGGATAATATTATACTGTAAATAAGGGCTAGCTGCCATCCAGAAGGATGGCATGGTCTGTAAGGATTCAAGCAAAGCAAGTTTCTACTATTGTTTCCTTTCTAAAGCAATATCACAAGAGCTTTTTCTGCCAGGTCCTTTGTGAAAACTTTGGGTGCACAAGTCTGGGATACAGCAAGTTTCGACCCCTGCTTTAGTACATTGTAAACAAGGTTCTGCTTCTAGCATTTGGAGGGGCTCACCAACAGGAGCTCTATGTTTTGCAGTTAATGGAGTTCAGAAAACAAAACCCTGGTGCTTTAAGATGCTTTACTACAACTCCCTTCATGCCAAGCAAAAACCAGATTTAAAAAAAATCTGGTGGTCTATTTATTATCTATCCTCTTGGCATCAGTTCCTAACTCTCAGGAACTCTAAATGAAGCTGGATGGATGGATTGTTTATAAATGTTTCTGGCTGCAGACGCTCCAAACACCCCAATACAAAGAGCAGCTACTGTCCATTCATTGCAAATAGGCTTTCACTTTGCAATTAATAATCCAAAACCAGATTTATTCTCTGAATAGTTAGCAATCCTCAAAAAAGGAATATTTCTTTCAACCAGGCTGGGATTCCTGTTTTAATGACTGAAGAAACTAAACTATGTGATTAGGTTTCCTTCTTTTTACTCTCTTGTGACATTAGACTAGCATTTGAGAATTACCATTAGAGGTCTATGGTGGTTTTTAGAGCAAAATCACATGTCCTGCTTTTGGCTGGGATAGAGTTAATTTTCTTTCTAGATGCTGGCATAGCGCTGTGTTTTGGATTTAGCATGAGAATAATGCTGAGAACATGCTGATGTGTCAGTTGTTGCTGAGCAGTGCTGACTCTAGGTCAAGGACTGTCCAGCTTCCCGCGCTCTGCCAGGGGCACAAGGAGCCAGGAGGGGGCACAGCCAGGACAGCTGCCCCCAACTGCCCCAAGGGCTATTCCATACCATACGGTGCCATGCGCAGTATAGAAACTGGGGGGAGCTGGTGGGGGGGCAGCGATCGCTGCTCGGGGACGGGCTGGGCATCGGTCAGCGGGTGGGGAGCAACCGCATTGTGCATCCCTTGTTTTGTATAGTCTTTTGTCATCATTATTATTACTATTGTCCCTTCCTCTGCTATGCTATTAAACTGTTTTTATCTCAACCCGCAGGTTTTAATTTTTTTTTTCCCCGATTCTCCCCCCATCCCACCAGGGAGGAGGGAGCGAGCGGCTGCGTGGTGCTTAGCTGCTGACTGGATTTAAACCACAACCACCCAGAAAATGCAACAAACTGAAAGATATAAAATATATCTTCCCCCCCCCTCAGGATAGGATTGTGCATATATTCTGCTAAAATGTATATAACATAGCGCACACATTTTTGCTGTCTGCTACAGGATACGCAAACTCTCAGCCTATTTATTAAAGATCAATTTTTGTGATATTATTGATCCACTGAACACTGGAACTGTCATCCTCCTTCAGGAGTAGCTACAGTAGCAGCTGAAATACAATCCTTTCTTCTACATTTCTATGTGGATTAAGGCCTCGGTATACACATAATAGACAGTTTCTTTGTGAAGATTATATGCCACTGGTATCAGACAAAAGAAGAACAATAATAAGGCAATAAGTTTAAAAAATGTTGAGGAATTACAGACCAATCATTCTCTTCTCTGTGCCAGAAAGATACCAGAATATATAGTCAGACGATCTATTTAAGCACTCAGAAGATAAAAGATGATAAGAAAAGAACCAGCACGGATGTTTTGAGAACAAATAATA
Organism: Scopus umbretta; assembly: GCA_013400535.1. Taxonomy (NCBI): domain Eukaryota; kingdom Metazoa; phylum Chordata; class Aves; order Pelecaniformes; family Scopidae; genus Scopus; species Scopus umbretta. Next base: position 19,870 of record VZTL01015789.1, read on the forward strand.
TCAAGCTAACCTAATGCCTTTCGGTGATAAGGTACCAGCGTTGTGGATAGAGAAGCAGCAGCAGACATCTGCACGAGAGGAACCGTGGTGGGAGGCAGTAGGAGTGCCATTAACAAAGAAAAGCAGACATCAAATCAAGATAAATAAACAGGAATAGTATGTTTTAAATGTGAAGTAATTCTTCAAGGCTACTCATCAGTAAGACTACAGCTGGAGTACTCTGGCCTGTCTTGGACCCAATATTTCTAAAAACAATATGGATAACTCAAGGGAATTCTGAGGAAAACAGGCCAAATAGTCAGAACTGCAGAAAATACGAAGCGTGAGGAAAGCCTGAAATAACGGAGGTTGGTTACTCTGGAGAAGGACAAGAAGGGAGGTGAAACGCCTTCACATAAGCGCATGGTTGTTCTAACCTACATGGCATTAGCTCTAGCTCTGTCCTCTGTGGGGAGGAAGGCTATAAAGTGTACTCCTTGCCATCAGGGAGGGGATAGGATAACTCCTATTATTAAATTACAAGGGAAATTTAGGTTAAACACTAGGAAAAAAAAATGTCCAGCCTAAAGGCTAGATAGGTAGTGGAATAAATAATGTAGAAGTCTGTGGAATTTCCATCAGTGGATGGACGGGTTAAGCAGACACCTGTCAGACACAATATAAATCTGGTTTGTGCTATCTTAAGATAAAAAGGATGGACTGGGTGACTTTGTAAAAACCCTTCTTCCCTTATCGCTGCTTTATATGACTCTGTTTTCATTTTTGTCCTGATATCCAGCTTAAGGTTAGACTTAATTAAAATATTTGAAGCCAACCAACATATCTTATGATTTTTGTGTTTCACTACTAAGCATTTCAATTGACGGCTTTTGAGTAGGCCACGGTACAGCAACAGCTTTCAAACACATCTAGGAAGAGCCTCCCTGGCTTTTCTTTTACTCCTTCATCTGATAATCCCCAGCATGAAATCACCACTGGTGCCTTTGCAATCATATTTCAGTTTGCCGGCATTTGCAACAATTCTTCCATGATGGCTACAGCCTCTTCAGGAATCCTCTTGTAAAATGTATTTCCCCATTTTCGTTGTTCCAAATACTGTGTCTTTTTCACACACTCTTTTCATGGTGATTGTAGTTGAACTAGTAATGTTTTTCAAATGTCTTTCTGCACTCAGGCCCCATTCTAGCTGATGTACCCATATGCCCTTGAGTTAAATTAAGTCAAAATACATCAATGCCGAAAGTTTTCACAGGCTTGCATGAGTTCTTTTGAAATTCTGCATGGTTTGTCAACATAGTGTTTATAAAACATATACTAAAAATGGTGAGGTTTGGAAATATAACTACATTAATTGTTGATTAATTTTCCTGTTGTTTGGAGTAAAACACTGAGATTATTAATATAAATTAAAAGCTAATCCATTCAAAGGATAAAGGCTTTGCTACAGATTCTGCTGACTGCATAAAATTTTAAACTGGAGTGCGTGGAAAACTCAAAACTTTAGTGGAAAGCTGTAAATATTCAGGTTTGAGTCTTTTGATTGAACCAGTGTGCAACTAATTCATATTATTTTCAAGCTGGTCAAGAGGTCATCTGGAGAGCTTCTGGACCATGACTGTCAGGAGCTGTATTCAGAGAGAATTAGTTGGTGTATTTGTCTTGGAAAAGCATCACACAAGTTACCAAAGAAGTGGAGTTGCTGCACCCACATACTGATTTCAATAATAATTGATTTAAATGAAAAGCAGTTCTATATGCAACACATTTTTAAGGAAAATATAACCCTTGGTTCACAAATCTGAAAGCTAAAGTTTATGAGGGGAATATATATCACTAAAGACAAAAAGGAAACTTCTCCTGCCTGTATTGCTGATGAAACTATGAAGGAAAACCCGAGCATAGGTATGCACTTGCCCCGCTGTCTTTTTGCCCAAATGCAAGATGGTAGGCTTTAATGCGTGATAGCTGAGTGAAATTCCATGAGGTAGAGGAGATCAAACAATTTTCCAGTTGTTCCAATTCCCTTTCCAATTTTAAAAGCCATGAAAAATTGCCTGTTGAGTGATAGAGTCTCTTTTTCCTCCTCTTCACAGCTCATTCCCTGCATCGTTACCCAGCCTCCCTGCAGAACCTACCAGCTGGGGCCATCTTCCACCCTTAGTTCTTGATACCAACAGTGATCCAAAAATAATTTTCAGGGGTTTTGTTGCAATGTTCCGTTATTAGGTTTTTGGCTTTGTTTTGTTTTGATTTGTTTGTTTGTTTGTTTGTTTGTTTTTAATACTCGAAACTTTAAGGAGAAGTTCAAGAGATATCATGTTTATTTTTAGTTGTAAGAATCAAGGTCCCAGAAAAAATCAACCACAGTTAAAGACATTTACCTTCATTTTCTGATCCCAGTTCTTATTATTTGAGAGCAATGAAGGCTCAGGTATGATCTTGCACTGTTGATTCCATGGACATATCTCCAAGTGTAAACATCTGTAGAGTCAGAGACAAAGGTTTCTTTAAATTAGATGCTCAGTAGTCAACAGATATTTGTTACTATTTTTCATGAAGTCCCGTTCTCATGAGATAAATACACAGAGGCAACTTTTATATTTCATTTTGTTGAATTTGTGTTATGAGATCTTCAGGCTTACTGGTGCTCCTTTGCTTTTTGTGGATTTTTTTTTTAAGATCATGTTTTCATCCAATCATCCTTCTATAGATTTACAGTAAAAACAACTAAGGACACTTTGTACCTAACCTTTTCATAAAAAGTGATTGAAAAGTTCAGCTGAATATGCCTAGTGCGTTTTTTTGCTTGTCATCCTTCACAGATTTACTTCTTTCCATTCCATCTAAAAATATTGTTTTGTTTAAGAAGGAAAAAAACCTATCCTTGTGACAATTTGCATAATATGTTAATGCTGATATGCATCTAGACATCTGGATGGCATTTTAATATCTCATTCTCATTCAAACAACTAGAAACCACACAGATGGTAGAGGCAATTTTAAGAGCATTGTTGTAAACAAATAAGGCAGCCAGGAAATCAAACACACTCTAAGATAGGCTTTAGAGCCTCTACTGCTTTCTGTGTGAGAACATGCATATGACATGTTTTGACTGCAAGAGAGAGCAGTCTTCTTCAGTTTCTGATAAACTAAGAGGTAAATGCAGAATTTTTATTTGAGATTGGGGATCATTTTATGGGAAACTCCTTACCTTGCCCAGCATAGCTGGCACCACAGATTGTACCCAGCACTTGTGAGACTAAGTTATTTGAGGCTCAAGATGCTGCTGGGCAGACTATGTGTTTTATCTTATTCTCAATTAGCAATACAAATACAAAAAATCCTGATTGCTTCCAGAAGAAGACATGTAAATTCTGTTTCCGTACTTTACATAATAATGTACCGTCTAGTAGTAATTTGCTCCTGTTGTTAAAAATCCATCTCCATGAAGTTGCATAGGACTCAGTAATCCCCTGCAGTCCTCTCTAATCTGCTTCTTGTTTGTACCTCTTTATAGGTACGCAGTCTTTCTGAAGTAGAGCAGCTACTGCAAGTGCTGATGTTTTGGATGTCTGCTCAATATGCTTATGTAAAAGCTGTACAACAGCCTTTTCTGTAGGTGGAGCCGATGTTTTAGCAGATGCTGTAAATTGGCGTATCTCTCTGGATCGCATTAAAATTACTCACACATACCTTTATCAAATAACATCACAAACTATTTTTGCCTTAACAATAGCTGCTCTTGGTCCTCTTAGCAGTTATGGCTACAGATCCCGCACAATTCATTTCACTGACCTTATAAAAGTTTCAGGCATTCAGCCGTACTCGTTGAAGTACATAATACGAGACTCCAGGACCTCCTCCTTCATCTCCTGTAGCGCAGGTATAAAGTTACCATTTAAATACTATCCCTTCACTATGTCATTATAAGTAAATGAAAATATTAAAAAACCTATTGAATTTTACATTACAAACCTAGGTGTCCCAACCTCTACTGGTAACCCAAGGAACATTTCAGGTAGTGAACACCAATGAACTATTTGGAAAACTAGTTAAAAATTAGTGCCTGATTCAGTCTAGTTAACTGAAGACCATGGGACTCTGTTGAATTCAAGAAAATGGGATTAGAAGATCATGGAAAGCTGGTGGGTAACTGCCCCAGAAAGCAGTTTATTAAAGGAAATTATGAAAACAGTAGTTCCTAAAATATTTCTGCTTTTCCTGTCATCTCAGAACCATGGATTTGCATATGGTAAATGCCAAGAAGGGAATGGAAAACAACCCACAGAAATGAAAGACAAAGCTAATAGAATTTCAACACAAAAAAGGCCTTAAGTTAAACCTAGGAATAAAACCTACACTATAGCATAAAATAACCCAACAGAAGCCTTTCAGAGCGAATACTGAATAAACCAACTTTCCTTCAGAATTGTGACTTGCTCCCAGGCTGATGACCGTTCCCATTAACCTGTGAGTGATGCCCACTACTGGGTCATATTCTTCTTTCCCATAGGTGTTCCCCTCAGCCTCCATCTCTCACACTTTTCCTTCCTTTAAGAACCTCTCTGCGCTAGATTTTGATTGCCCTGACCAAGTTGTGAGCCAGGTAGCCTCAGTAGATTGAAAACTGTCACTGTGATTGGGATCAGAAGCTCTCAGCAGGCAAACTGGAGGTGGCAGGAGCTGGAATCTGGGCCAGGAAGTCTTCTGCAGTCTAATGCAACTATGAAAACTTTATGTGCCATATTTTAAGTTTGCCTTAAAAAAAAAAAAAAAAATCAATAAAACTTTAATCCTAAGCATGCCTGCTTTGACAAATTTAGTTAGTGTCTGGCAGAAACGGGGGGATAAAAATAGTCATTTAATTTTTAGTCTGCAAATTGTAAGATTGCAAACAGCATTTGCTCTCAAAGAAGATTCTTTACTTTGTTCACACAGCTGGATTTTTGTGATGTCTGGTACATGCTTAAAGAAAATCACGATCTAATTGTTCGTACTTCAAGCCTGTTGATGATGGATCTATTGTGGCAACTAGAATGGATGGAAAAAAACATTAATAACAAATGGTGCAAGCGCCTCCCCCTGATCACAGAGTGCTGGAAAGCAGGAAAATGCTTAAATTATGATAGAAATAGTCAGAAAGCAAGAAGCAGACACTTTTAAAGCACAGATTTGTTCTTTGTTCTTAGGTAGATGGGGCTGATGCATTTTCTCACCAGGTTTAGCAGGTTGGTAGAGGAGAGGAAAGCTCCAGCAGCAGGAGTTCTTGGCTGAGAGGTCATGATCAGTGCCCTGAAGATTCAGGACATGCCTCCACCTTTCCTCTTCTGGAAATTGCACTTTCTTTCCACCCTGGTTTTACAGCAGCATGCATTAGTGAAGCAGGTCAGAGAATCCAAAGTTATTTTGGAAGTCCATCATTTTTCCAAATATCAATCTTCCTGCATCTCAAAAAAACAAAACAAACGGGCATTTTTATAGGATTGCAAGAGCTTTTGGTAAAAGGTTTTCATAAAATATGTATGAATTCATTGTATATATGCAGTAAAAAAAGAACAGATACATCACAGAAGATCATATTTTTGTGTTATCTTTGGTGAGAAAATATAGATAATCAATTCTAAACTCTTGTTTTGCTGGTACGGAAACAGTACAAAAAGCACTGGCGTAACTGATGTTGGCACCATAGGAAAAGTTATTATCTAATGAGTTTTCTCTACTTGGATCTGTAACTTAGACAATCGCATATTGAAAGAAATGCATTTTGTTGTCTACTATTCTTTATCAACTTAGGAAGAACAGAGGTGGTGTTCCACGTCACTCATTTAAACCATAAAATCATTAAAGCATTTCAGGTGAAAATTTATAAGAACCTTTATGTAAAAAATATGATGTCTTGTTCCTTAAACCTATTTTCAAAATTAATGGCTTCTTAAAAAAAATTTAAATTTATCCAAAACAATTGTAGCTGATCACTCAGGCTGCATGATTAAATTTGGGGATTTGAAAGCAACTGAAAATAAGGTATTCAATCAGGTAGTATTGACCTGCTTTATGAGTATAATCCCCACTGTTTGAATAGGTGAAGAAAAGGAATCACAATGCCTGAAAATGACTTAAATTTTTTTATTAATTTGTGGAACAGATTTTCTGTTAGTTACATAACAGAAAATCAGTTGGCAAATTGAGGGATAATGACAGCCAAATTTTTTAAGATTTTTTAAAAAAATATTACAGGGAACTTGGACTCCTTAATTCCTGTAAAGAAGCCATCACTGCAGGTACGTACACAATAGCATTATATGGAGATATTAACATGTCTATCAGTGTTATGACAGCGATTTCAAAAGAAACATTACTTAAAAAGAGATGTAATTAAAAGGGAAGGGGCTCCTTTCAAGTTGCTTCAGGCTTTAGTTATTTACCTTAATCAGTTACAAAAATAAAAGTGGGATTGTCTCCTCCATTTGCATCCCTAGAATAGCTCTTTTGGAATTGCTCCAATACTCGGTGTAACTTTAGACTCACTCTAGTCAATCTAACAAAATTTCACAAAAAAATATGTCACAGTGTGCAGAACTAGGCGGCGGCAAAGAAGTATCTAAAAGCTTGATTTATCTCACTGCCTTGCAGCAAAGCTACCCCTGTTCTCAGAGGTACTAAGGTGTATGGTACCGTGGGAAGAAAGTCTTTGAGTCTTACAAAGTGCCAAGGGAAAAAAATGGAAATGAAAGGGAAGAGATGCACTTTCCCTGATGGGATTTAATTGTGCTGACGACTCTCTCTCTCCAGGATCCCATCTCCCAGCCGTCCTGAAGCAAACGACATACAAAACGGTCTATGGTGCTACACTACAGCTGTATGTGTCAGCCTAGCAATCAACCTGGAGTCCTAAGGATGGGGTTATTTAAGCTCTGAATCAGGTTTATTTGGGAAATGGTTTACTTCTAGTACTTTGTCTGTGGCATCTGTGGAAAAGTTGGCTTTACGATCCTGCCTCCCACCAGCTGGTCTTCTGTTGTTCTTCAGACATGCATGTATGTATGTCTGCCATGGAGCAGCCACCTGCAATACATTCACAGATCAATTTACTGTCAAGTGGTTTGGAGTGATTCTGTGCTCAGTTTGAGATGGAGTTGCCCTAAGCAGCTGAATTTCAACGACTGTTTCCTAGAATTGTACTTAGAGTAAATTAAGCCGTTTCAAAGGTTTTTCATTTAGACACTGGCAAGTGTTTCTGTACTTAATGCTGTTTTGATTGGGATCTACTCTATAGGACTTCTGTGTAGCTCCTAGTCCTCCCTGCAAGCAGATGGGGGAGCAGAGGTCTCCACAGCACATCCTAGTTCTGTATGCAGACATCGCAGCTGAGCCAGGGTGATTGCCAAGTCACCCCGTCAATTCAGGATCAGCGCTGGTGCAACCAGACTCATCTCACCTGGGCCTCGGTGGGAGCCCTTCCTCTGATAGCACTGAATCTGTTTGTATCTCTCTCAAGATTGTTGTTGGTTTGGTTTTTTTTCAAAGCCAAAGATAACACTTTCCTACCGATGTGCTTTCCATGTCTTATTAGATTTCATTGCTGGTATAACCTCCCTTTTTACACACAAGCTGACCAACCCTCACGCCTTAAGGGGCAGAAGAGATAGACGCAGGCAAAGCCCTTGAAGTCCAGCAAAAGGGAATGTAATTCTGTTAATGCTCAGTAACTCCTCTTTCTTTCTTTTTGTGGACCACGTGGCAAAAGACCTGCTGCTTCTTTCTCCTCTAACAATAGTACAAAGTCTTATTAACACTCCTCCACTCTAAATCACCATGCCAAACAGGTAGTGTCCTAAAATGGTATCAACGACGCAAACTCATCCTGAAAGAGCAGGGAACATTCCTCAGCAATCTGTACGAAAAGTGTCTCATCTCTGTGGATGACACTCCATCTGAATGGAGCGAGGAAACGCTCTGTTAGTATGGTGCATTATGTATGTTTGTACAGTACCTGTAATATAGCTGGTACTTTTTAATTTTCTTAGCTGGTTTTTGTTTAGCAAGGTCAGTTTTGCCCTCCTTCTTTGGGAGGTGGGTATCTTAATCATATTTATAGCATTTATAAAAATCATTCATACCTTCTTATACTGTATGATATCTGACGTAATTCTAGCAAATTTCTGGAAATAAACCTCTTTTTTTCTCCAACCTAACAGGATCAGAGTGCGTTAGATTATATGAAATTTAAATGCATTAGCTGTTAGCCAAAATGAATTTTCATATAAATTAATATTGTTATTGTATTTTAATAAAGCAATAGCATTTGCGGAATTATGTAGACATCAATCACTTGGAGGTGTCTTGGAACAATTATTGACTTCATGCATCATCTGCTTCTTCACTTCAAAATTTGTTGCATTCTTCATAAATACTATATATCAGTGAGCCATAAAACATATTTTTAAATGCCTTCTAGCCCATCACAGACACTGTTGTTAGAAAAAGCCCCCTGAGCCGATGACATCCTAATATGTGACTATGTAATTAAAATTTTGACATATGCAAAGAGTTGTAAAGTAGATAAAAGAGTATGTATTGTAAATAGAAGTTTAAAGGCTCTGAGCAGATGGTTCATTTGTGAAAGAGGTACGGGGAGCGCCAAGAAATGACAAACAGATGGCTTAGGTGTGAAGGACAGGCAGGGAAATTTGGAAGAGTTGAAGATGTAATGGACAACCCTCTGGATTTTTGCACACACTAAGTGAATCACGAGGCTTGAATAGGAAGTTAAACATTTTACATTTTTCTATTTGCATTTATATAAATGTGTCAGTGGAAAATGTCCAGCAATAAAGCCCGATAATAACAATCAAGACAAGTCATGCTTTATAGGCTTTAGCAATACAAAGTCTGTTCAAACTGCAGATATCACATGAGTGATAACACAGGCACTTCTATCCCTCCCAAGTCATATGCGTGGGCCGAGTTGTCTTAATTCAAACAGAAATATTCAGAATTGTAGCAAAACCATATTGCCAATATTTACAGGTGCCTGAAAAATAGTTTTAGTAATGTACTAAATGAACTAATGTTTGCCAGCTGCTGCTTCTTGCTTGTCTACTAACTGTTGTGTTAGCGGTATGCTGAGTGAATTCAGTTCAAATTTAGGTGATTATATACTAAAATCATGACTAAAAGGGAATCTCATTTGGGCAGAAAGATCAGGTCAAATATTGCTTTTTTTTTTTTTAAGCAATGGCAAGTATTAAACCGTGACCAGATTAGAATTATGATGTTGCTAAATCTAACCTTAAGTCTAATTTTCTGTTACGTTTTGACTCTCTCATATTTGTCAGGCAAGTTTGAAAAATACATCAACAGCTACAAAATAGAGGAATTTCTGCTCACAAATGGGCAAAAGATCGCTTCTAGTAATCAAACTCAAATTTCCTAATTTTTCAAATTAGATTCTGTGTGAAAACTTGATCAGTGTAGTAAACGGGATATTTATGAACCCTTTTGCAGAAGTCAGTTAGTTTTGTCAGCAGGTATTCATTCTGAAAATGGTAACTGAAACCAGGGAAACCATAGGCATAGCCAAATAAATGTCCTCATTTTATAGCAATGGCTAGTGCCCAACTGAGGAAATATAAATTTACAGGCATCACAAAATGATCCTCTATGTAGCTTTGGGAAAACTTGACTTAAGAGATTTTTCAAAGCTATGGGGAAAGATTTCAGGGGTTACTCCAGAGAAAAAAATAAAAGCAAGATGGAGACCTCAAATCCTTGTGGAAATTGTGCACTGCCCACCTTGCTTGGACTGAAAAATGTCACTGCAGCTAGTTAGCCTAGCAGATTTTATTAATATGCCTTAATAATTACTGATGGCCAAGTATTCAGAAGTGCTTAAAGCTATTGTAAAGCACGACATGTTTTTCAAAATCTATCTTTTACAGGGCTGAAAGTAAAAAAATATGGGTCTATCCACCTTCCTTCTGCAGGTAGTTACAGAGATTTAAAAGTCTTCCAAAACAGCTTACTTTTGTAAACTATGTAATCAATATTTATTCAATATCAATGGTCTTGCTGCAAAAGGTTATTTACATTTGAAACGGCATTTATGAAAAGTGAATTTCTGCAAACCATTTTGTTACATGGGAACCTTTGTTAAGTTTACCTAAAGTCTACCTTGCAACTTTTCACCTTGCTAAAAACCCAACGCAACCATTACTTTTGCGTTGAGTAGTTTCTTGCATAACAGCAATACGAATGGAATTGGTAGCTGTGCGCAGTGTAGATACTACAGCAGTGGGGGGAACGCTGGAGTGCTAATAAAAAACCGGTCTTTGCTAGCTACTGCTGCATTATATAAAGCCTTGGTGTTGTTTATTACAACTGTTTGAAAGACTAGCAGAATACAGTTCCTCCAAGAATCAAACTGGAGTTTTACTACAGTGTCCTGTAGTAAATATTACTGAAAATAACAACTGCCTATGCTTGTCTTTGAGGGGTTCCCCATAACTGCTCAGAGCTAATTCTAGTTTTTCTGCCTTACAAAGCCCCAGGAGTTATTCTAAGTCTGACCTGTGGAGCAATCTGCCTTCTGAGGTGCACGTACCTTTTAGATGTTATCTATATGTTGAACTTCATCTACGCTTATTTTGCTTACTGGATGATCTCTTTAATCCCTGTCATACTTCTTTTCCTCAGCAATCTTGTTCTTTTCTGTAGGTCTCTCTGCCTAGTTAATTTTGTCTCTGCATTTCTCAGGCACGCCAAACAGTAGCGAGCACCCTCCCAGCTGTCACTCCTCCTAATGGTGACAATCCCTTCTCCTGCCAGCTTCTCCCTGATTTTCCTACTCAAAACATTTCTATTGCTCTGCTCTCCATTCTTATGGTACTACAGTTAGCTATCATGCAGCATAATTCTCATCATCGATCCATACTTTTTTCCTAGGATGTTGGTAAATTTATCTCCTTTTTGCCTGGAGAGGAGCTGCCTCTTTGAGCTATATGTTATTCT
>VZTL01015789.1:30970-52520 GCA_013400535.1 Scopus umbretta
GAGACTGTTACTTGCGATGTTTTTTTATCTCACTCCTGTATTCAAGGCTATCCTGGTTCTTCTCCTTGATTTCTTTTATCTGCTAGGTATCACACCACACCAGCTGTCCAAAGGAGATGAATTTTAGTAGGGCTGTTTGTGCTGTGACAGCTAAGGTTGTGTCAGAAAAGTATTACAAATGACATCCTTCAAAAGTTTCTAGTAGCCATAAACATTTGCTCTAAAAATCTGTGTAGGTTTTTGCTAAGAATATTATTTTTACATTTATAAATCTAGATGTGGTTTATATAAATAATTATGAATGATGCACAAATAAAAATATATTGATATATTCTAAATGCTGAAGAGAAACAATAGAAGCATATAATAAATATGTAAATAACTATAGATCACTATTATTTCAGTAGAGGGATAGCTTTTATGTAAAAATGTTATTTGAAAAACAAACAGCACACCTAATTTGTGATATGTATTTTTCAATAAATTTAAAGCATAAAAATTATATTTAGATATGATTTGTCCTCAGAATTAAAACAAAAGCTCACCTTTGCCTAGTGTCTATATATATGTTTCTGAACTTCCAAAAATACCTTAAAACAGACCATACAGAAATACCTACTTTCTGACTGAAGCACAGAGAAGGTAGAGGCATTCCTCAAGACAAATGTAAGACTGTTGATGCCACATCATAAGATTGAGAATTAAAGAACAGGATTAAAGCAAACCCAGTCAGAGGACAAGACAATAATTAAAAAGTAATTGAAACAAAGTGGTAGATCCTCTCTCTCCCTTCCAGTCTGTACATCTGTGAGTATATCAATGCTTCCACCGTTTGTTTAGGATGTTGTTTACTAGGACTGTAAGGACTAAATATTGAGGTTTATAATACAGAAGGGAATTAAGAGTTGATGGATGTGGCAAAATCATCATAAGTTTTGGTTTGTTCTGTCCTCTGTGAGGATAAAAATCTTAAGCTCCTTCCAGTGAGGAAGGCTTTGCCCTCATTTACACTGAAGTCAATGATTTCTTCAGATAACTTCAGATTTATTGTGCCCTGAGCGAGAGAAGAATTTGACCCTTTTTTTTTAAAAATAGTTATGGTTTTTTGCACAGTCTTCCTTCTGAAGACTCACTTTCTCAGCCATCAATATTCACACTTTAAAGGCTTATTTCCATCAAGTTCCATCAATGACCTTTAGAAATTGGTCCCTTCAAATAAGAAAAAAGACCTCAATTACAACAACATCTTCCTCCATCTAGCACTTTATTTGCCTTAGAGAAGGGATGGAATGATGATTAAGTTAATGGATAGGTCATTTTCATTTTTCACATTTACCATGTAAGTGGCTCCATGAATCACCATTCATCTGGAGCCCAATCATGGAAGGCAGTGGCAAAACATCCATTGACTTCCACAGGCTCTCTTCCTGCACACTTCAGAGAGGGGAAGTGGAGTACTGGCATTAATCAACCTTTACAACCCATACGATAATATATTTGTCTTTTCTTAGGGCTGGAAAATAAACACTACTGTCACTCAGGCTTCCATTTCAATAAAATCTCCATTGGCTACCTCAGCTTTTTCTATCGGCGCTCCGTTAGGCAGCATCACAGCCTTACGTGGCCACTTGCAAGCAGTTAGCTGACAATTTTGCTCCCTTAGCTAGGATAAAACAGAGTGAAACGACAGCCAAAGAGAATAATTTCTCTACCAACATATTCTTTTTTTACTTGTCCGATGCAAATAAATAACCCAAGTGACACAGCCAGCGATGGAGTGAGACATTAGAGTGTCTCTGTCTGGGTACCAGTCATGCTGCAAAACACCGCACAATCCTGCTTGAAGGGACAGAAAACTGCCTTGTGTGTGCGGACTGCTGACGCCGACCGTGGCAGCGAAGCTCCTAAGTGGAGAGGATGTAAAATATAAGACGTGTCACGGACAGAGACGCAAACCGAACAGCTCAGGATCTGGGGAGGAACTCGGCTTCAGGAGAGAAAGCCATGAAGTCAGAGAGCGAGCCCCAGCTAGTCACCACCGTAGAAGCTTACCTCCTCCTGAGTCTTCTGAAAAGGCAGCCTGCAAACGGACCGCCTCGTACATTGGTCCAATTATATCTGTGTTTTTGCAGAGTTGCAAGGATCTTCCTTCCAAGGGTTGGATTCTCCGACCTTACTCAGCTTTGCTGGTCTGTTCTTGGACTTCCCCAACACAATGCTGCGAAATTCCCTCTGTATACACGCAAGTTTATATATGAACATATGCTCACGTGTGTATATGTATATATGTACATATACAGGTTGAGATAGAAAATACAGATTGAATCAAAACCAGTACATTTTCAAGGGCAACAGAAGCTTTTAGGAAATGAAGGTTAAAGACATTAGGTCGTCAGTGGAAAAGGAAATAGGCCCCTACTAGTATGTTAAAAAGTAAATAAAATATCAGTCCATACATTGCCTTTGTAATTTGTTTTCTGATACCTCATGCATTAAAAAAGGAGGAGGAACCAAAACAACTTGTTGTAGTGCTGGAGATGACACTGAAACTTTAAAAGACTGAGAGTGCACTGCAACAAATTGAACTAAGTGGGAAGCAAACAGGCAGAAAGCACAGCTCTCTTCAGAGCAGAAACGCATTATGGTGAGAGGCTGTTTGACCGTTCCATTTGTTGACAAAGTTATAAAGATCAAGATCATTAGACTGAGCAAGTAGTCAAGATTTACAAGAAAGGGAACGGTAACGTGAAAAAATAGAGATGGAATGTTTTATTTGAACTGACAAATTACATTTATTATTCAAACACTATAACCATCAACTGGCTTAACACCAGAAGGAGCCTTGAAAGATAAGATATAAAAAGAACTTCAACACACGGCTGGAAAGAACAATATGATCAGCATAAGGGCAATAAAATTCCGCCCAGAAAGTTGTGTAAGTTGAAAAACTTGTGTGACCTATAGAGAAGACACACACCGGGCTGAATGTTGCAACTTCAGTGCAAGCAGCGGCTGGACTGCAAGACGTGCAACAGCGGCATTTCGCTGGTAGAAAACGCCAAAGGGAGGAAACTGCATAGAGTATGTGCGTTCGGTTAGCAGCACAAAATCACTTGTGTCGCAAAAAAACCCCAACACAAACCACATAAAATGAAGTGCCTCTGCGATGAAGATGCTGCCTGCACGACGGGACCAACAGCAGTAATATTCTCAACAAAGAAATGCAGAAGGCACATAATTTAGCTGCAAATAAATGCATGCTCAGAAAAATGTCCTTCCGCCCTTAAGAGTTTTGAGCGTACGCACATACGTACACACGTGCACACAGGGGTATACGTGCATTTTTTTTCTAATGGCAGAAGTTTGTCCTCTGATAGCGTGGAATGCCAACATAATTCAGTATCGTGATGGAATACATCAGCTGTAAAAAGCAACGCATCTGGGGATGCCATAACATAATAAACAATCCTAAGGAAAATTTTATTTCTACAGGGAATCTTTCAGTTTAAGCTGCTTTCCTTATCCTTCAAGGATACGTCGTGTATTTGTCTGAAGATAACGTATCAATTCTAAGCCACATTTATGAACTTCATTCAAAAGCCAGGACTCCTCTGAGTTATTAAGCCATTAAAGGCCTCTGTCACTTTTCATATCAAGGTTAATAATCAAACGATTAAAACAGTTAAAGTTAGAACTGCAGCAGTAAAAACGCAACATTGTCACCCATTTTATGAGATTCAAGAATAATCCTAGGTGGTTTTCGATGTGAAAACTGTGTCGAACTCTTTGTAATTAAAAGGCAGCTGCTAGAAAAGGAACTTAAAATATTGTTTATAATGGTATCGAAAGGAAGTTGTTTGATTCTTCTTTCCAGCAAGGAAATTCATATTGTGTTTCATTCAAATATATTAACGATCCTCCATTGCTTTAATTTACCTGAATGTGTTCAGATTAGGAGTCTGAATGTGCTTCCAACATCAGAAGTGCCTAATCAAGAACAATGATGCATTTGCACTGCGCGATTAACAGCCGCTTTGGTCCTGACAAACTCTGAGGCCAGGCAGCACAAAGTCTCTGAGCAAAACATGCCACGCACACAATTACTTTTTGACTCACAGGCTTGCCAGCACGCAGGGAGAGCGCTAGCAGAATAATGCTTGCAGAGGACCATGCCCTGAGGTGATATCAACTCCCGCGTTGGACCCACTCTGCTGTGAAATCCTTGATTGTGGGGGGCCATTTCACGTGCCAGGGAAGAAGCCCCCAGGATAGAGCACCCCAGCGTCCAGGGAACAGGACAAGAAAGCATTTTACTTCCTTTTGACTTCTGTAGAGCTGCAGTTTCAGTGGGAGTTTGTTTTCAGATACTCATGGCCTCAAGTACACCTAAGAGCTATGACTTACCAAACCTTGGTTCTTGGAGAAGTCTAGAAAAGGATCCCTCATTTTGGGTTAATGTCCACCTGGCATTTTCTGTCTCCCTCCATGTTTTGTGGAGGGTGACCAGTCAGATATTTCTAAGTCAGCCAAGTAATGCTAATTCAGTTATGATCACGACTGCTTCATCTTGTCAAATTCTGGATTTGGGAATCCTTAATTACTTTTCTTATTGAAGCTAACAGAATTATTTATGCGCTTATATGTGTGTTTGAGCATTTTGCTGTTTAGAAACATTTTAAAAAAGCTAACCAACATCTGGACTTAATGTTACATGAACAATTTTAATCTAACTCGCATTTTCAGTAACTCTTAATCTTCTGAATTTCTGCAGTTGCATTTGAATCCTCCAGACATTGCTTCTTTAAGTGTAAGCTATTCTGGGGAAACTTGACAAAAAAAAAAAAAAAAAGTGGATTCTTCTACACTAATATATAAATAAATATATATATTTGCAAGTTATTTTTAATAGGCAGTGGAAAGTTGAAATTTGCTGTAGAAACATTTGCTATAGAAACATTTTCCAGGAGAAGAAAGGTGTTGAAATCCCTTCATGAAATCTTGCTGACAACTTCACTGAATTCTATTGCTGTTTCTATTTTGGGACAGTTTGTGAAGGTTTTATCTGGTTTGAGAAAAGCTAAAGGATGGTGTTGTACATTGTACGATGATACAATGAATTTAGCCTTCACGTTACCTTTCAGACTTGTGCACTGTAGCAATCTTTCAGTTTTATGATTGGATGCTGTGTGACAAACGTAACTGCACAAACATTGCAGATTTCTCACACCTTTAGTTAGCTCTGTGTTGCTCTTAAACATTGCTATGACATCCAGATGCTGAGTTTTGCTGTGATACAAAAATCCACAAACGTATAGGAAATGATAGGACCTCCAGCCAAGTGAGCAAAAAAAAATAAAATGGTGTTTGAGATAGTGTCCTTCTCATTTAGGCCATAGGAGTGAATCATATAAAAACCATTTATCTAAAACATATGCAGCTGAACAAAAAGGAGAGCAAAATTATTCCAATAGTTGTGTACCAAATCACCCGAGTTGTGGTTAGACAAATCCAAATGAAAAAAAAATGATGCCCTTGAGTGAAAACTAGGTTTCAGTACACACCAGAATAAAGGGATAATTAATGTAACCGGTATCTCTCATTTGCCATAGCAAAAAATGCCCATTTGTTAATAAACTGCATCACTTGCAGCGAGCTTTTGTGTAAGAAAAATAGGCTCCCTTAATTAAGGTTCAGGAAACGGGAAAGAAATAGGAAAGATACAACCCATTGCTCAAAATCTAACTTCTAACTTCAGTTTGAAGGAGATAATGTGTGTGTAGACATGGCAATATTTGTGTGATAATTTGCTAGAAACAGCCTGTACTCAAATTAACTTCTCATCCTATTAGCTTGCTGTTATTGAAGACAGCAATATAACGTTGTAAAAGTCACTCCCTCAAAGTATATTATTTCTTTATAGAAAAATCCCATGATTTATTATTTTTATTTCTCATCACCTGTTTTTTTTTCTCTGGAAGAATAGCTGATTAATCTCACTCCAGGCAGTTTCAACCAGAAATAGAGAAACAGCTAAAACAAGCTAGGGAAAAACCACTACAGGAGCTATTTTGCTCTGTCCGTAATTTGAAAGAGCTCTTCAGCCACGGTACTGTTAAATTCCACTGGGTTCTGCTGGAAGAAAGAGAATGCTGCAGGCGAGGCGCTGAGGAATTAACTTGGGTTTTTTTCAGCTGCATCTCTCTCCTTTTTGGAAAACATTTTTAGATGAAATCCTTGTTGTGGCCTAAAATAAATCTCATACTTGAGATATATAACCGCAAATCTTATTTACTCTGTGTGCTAGTGAGAAATCTGTTTCTCAGGCATCATGAGAAAATGGGATTCCACTTGTACGGTAAGAGGAGGATTGAAGATGATGCTACTGGAGCAAGAAGACACGGTGTCTTCTTACTGTCCGACACACTGGTTACTATCTGTGGTGGCAAGCACAGCTCAGGAAGAGGGGATCTCAGGTCCCAAAGACCTGCTGATACCAATATAGGCATTGCAGGGCCGTGCACTGAATGCTCCACCCTGCAGTGGTTGGAGCACACAGGCGTGCTGCTGGGAAAGTCTTGCTAGAAAAATCCCAGTGTGGGCACTTTGAGGTGGCAACCAAAGCGCGGTGAGGGGAGACAAGCAGATGTGTTTCAGAAGGGCACTCCTGCCTGGGCTGAGGGAAACCACCAACGCAGAGGCACTCGTTTTTGTTAAGAAGGCCAACACGGCAAATGATTCAATTGTTCAGATGCGATGGGGATACTGTGGCACTGGCAGCAGAAAAAGGCCTGCCAAACGGTTCTTTACCCTCAAGTGAAATGACAGTTTCGCACGACCAGGAAAAAAGCGAAGCCTGCAAGCAAAGCTACTGCAACGTTTTCCAAGTTGCCCAGCCGAGACTAGTGGGGAACCAGCTGACTCTTCATGTGATGGGGCTGGGCTGGGTGGTTTGGGCTGCAGGCCAGTTTGGGAGGAGCTCAAGGTGGAGGTACAACATCCGCAACCCGTGGCTGCAGGAGCCTTGTGCCGACTGTCACGAAGAAGAGTTAGAGATCCATATGCCACGACTTCTAGTAGCATCCGAGCAGCTAACTGCTCCTCCATAGTGTGCACTGACAGCCTGTTGTTACAACCTTGCTTTTGTGTGAGGCTGTGGAAGAGAAAATTATCTAAGTTATTTCAGTTTTTGCAACAAAGCCCACTCGGAAACTAATGGTAGCTAAACAGAACAAAACCAACTTTTCTTCCCAAAACCTCAAAATAAGGCAATGGTAGGGATAAAATCTTCATGTTATCTATTATAATCCACAATAATTACATGTATTATTGGCTTATTTTAATCATCTTTAGACATACTAGAATAATATTTTCCTTTCAAATTCAACAGAACATAGAGCTTTAGATTACTTATATTTATGAAAGGAATTATGCGATGTGATATGCCAGAGGGAGACAGGATATGCCAGCCCAGGAGATACTTTCCCCACTTCTATTTCTCTTGCAGTGTTCCTCTGTTCCTACTTAGGAGGCTGGTATAATGAAAGTGGTACTCATAAGATGCAATATATTTTTCCAGATTACTTTCATAGTGCCAAAAAGATAACCAATGAATAATCGTAACAAAATACATGTAAAGGGGATCGCAAATCTCACTGATGCAGAACAGGAAGAATTTATTTTCAAAGTGTTGCTAATGACTTTCTGCCTGTCCCTTTGAAAATTGCTTTGAGCTTAGTACTATCCCTTGGAAATCCAATTCATAAATTCACAAGCAGCATGAAATTCCAGTAGGAAATAAACCACTTTTATTCAAATGTATTACAGGAAGTTAATGCTGTTTGTTAGAACATAAACCGCAGTAAACTACGCTGAAATACAAACATGGAGTGACCTTACTGTATGGTTTTGAAAAGTTTCTGCATTCAGAAGCCAAAGCTCAGCACACAGACAGCTAACGGGCTGTGAAAAAATGGATCCCCATGATATTCTGCGGCTAACGCAATCAAAGAGAAAGCGGCGCTCCTGCGAGCAGCGCATCCCTTCCCTGCGTCGAGGAATCGACACAGAGAGCTGCTGCTTTGGGGAGCTGGAGGGACAGGCACAATACTTCCCAACCCACTGCCAAAAAAAGCAATATGCAGAGAGCAGGTGCTGCAGGCTGGTGCTTTGGCACCAGTGCTGTGTCATTCAGCAGCTGCTGGTAAGTGACAGTTTTTCATGGGAGCGATCTCAGAAGCACTTCTCCAAGTGGCTGGTTCTCCTGACTGCCTCTGCTCTCATTTTACTCCGAGTGCTCCTCTTAAGCACACTCAACTGATCTGCTCTGCCCGGAGGGCGACAGAAAGTTGCTGAAATTCTATATATTGCCGCTAAACACACACTGGCTTGTAACAGGACACTGGAAATAACCGATCGTCTCCATGTCTCACACTCTGCATAGCTCTGCTGAATATTTTTTTTTTTCCCCCCTCTGTGCAGATGGAAAAGGCTTCTCATACTGCCCAGCATTGCCAGTGCGTATTTGGCTGCCTCGTGTCAAGAGCTGCTCACTCCCTTTTCCTCTTCCCATTTTTAAGGGAAGCCAACCAATATTCTTAGAGAATCATAACAGGAAGTGATAGATGTAGCCGAGACACAGAAAAAACAGGGAGCTCAGAACTTCCTTAGAAACTGATGGGTGTGATGGACCCAGAGGGTGTCCAGGGCCTGGGAGCTCCTGTCCTGCAACACAAGAAACTTGAGACTGCTCTGGGACTTTGCCGAGCACCCGTGTGAAGCCACTGGTGACACCGCAATGGAGTGAAATGGCACCTTTTTTTTTTTTTNTGTTAAATTGCCCTTTTTTTTTTTTTTTTTTTTTTTGGGGGGGGGGAACCCTTAATTGCAAATCAGAGTAATTACCTTCAGAAAAAAAGAAAAGATTAATTAACTACAGCTCCTGTAGGTCCTGGGGAACGGGAGGTTGTCAAGCCCAGTCCAGTTCTTGAGACAAGAAGTGAAAGATCAGCCACCTGGAACGGCACCACCAGGGAAGGCTCCAGAGCAACGGATGTGGCTTTTGTGGGAAACCTCACGTCTCTCTCATCTTCTGCAGTGCTCTCAAAATATTAAATGGTAAATGAAAGTGACCTCTGCTGAATGTCAAGACTTATGCAAACTTTTTCAGTAACCAAAGAATTCACCCCTACATAGCTTGCTTTTAATCACAATGTCGTATGTTTTAATAATTGCGATAAGTGTCTATAAAAGAAGAAAGGGCAACATCATCGACTAGGATGACTGAATTACTGGAAAGACAGGAAGACTAAAAGGAAAGGAGGAAATATCAAGAATTGGCTGATTTGGGATCAATGCTCAAAAAATCTATATTTATCCATAAATGCTGTCTTGACATCTCTATAGCTGTATGATGTATCTCTATGATCAGTGTGTTGATTTAAAAGAAGGGTTGTTAAAGCTGCCTACGTTTCTAAACAGACATTTTCATAGGTTAAAAAAAAAAAGAAAGTCTTGCTGACTTATAACCTTTCCTCTTACAATTTAAGGCTCTATGTTTCATAGAGCAAGCGGGCAATTTCCACTTGTGTCGGGGAGCGTATGTGTCTCCCGGGCTCAGATCTCGAGTGCTCACTCGGTGCAAGGCGTCTGCAGCGACTCAGACCACCCTTCCTTTCAGTCCCTGCTCTGCTACCTGAGGCCAACAGGCTACGGCCCGTCCCTGTACTTCTCTTCCCTCTGGGATAACCCGCAGCCAAACAGCCTCTTTAAAATATGATTTATTTTAACAAAAGCATTGTAGAGAAAATCTGTTTCAAAAACCAATATGGAGCTAAATGTCCCTTCAGACACCGCTCCTGGGACCTGGGAAAGGTCAGTTCCTTCAGGGTTTTCCACAAGCCTCCACCAGCTGGACTTCTTAACCCTTTCCTTTTGAGCTCCAAGATCCCAGTCTGGGTAAAACGTGATTGTCACTCAAGCGACAAAAGCATCAAAATCTACAACCTAAACTGCATGAGCCCTCGCCTGCCGAGAAAGAACCTAGGCATTCCTGTTGCAGTTTGATGGCAATAGACCAATTTTTGTATTTTCCACTTTACTCTTTTTCTTGAAACTCTAGGAATTCAGTGATCATGATGAATAACAAACATTCTGCTGCATTTGACTAATGACCTCTCTTAATAACTATACTGTACTTTGGTATTCTTGCACTGTAGCCTCTGAAGAGTTTAGTGCATTATTAAATATCAATTCCAGTTCTGTCATTTCAGGCTTAATGCAGCTGAAGCTGTCTTCATATTCGAAAGTCAGGTCCTAAGACAATCACATGAATATCTCATTGCTTAAAATTAGACATCTAAATTCACCTTAAACACCCAAATAAAGTCAGATGAGTTCTCAAAAAGGCTAAGAATCTGCAATGTTCACAGACATCGAGATTAGATGATACCCAGCATCTTTAAGAATAAAGAAATCCGGTTTAAACCAAAAGGTACTTACTTGCTAAATGTCAGGTGCCCACACTTGAATATCTTCTTCAAAGAACTCTGTATTTCATATCCAGAAATGTTTTAATTTCCTGGAATAGCTGTGTTTATTACTTTAATAAACTGAATTAGGAAATATGGTTATTGGTTTCCTAACTAGGCTGAATTAAGTTTCATTAAAAAATAAAATCTAGGATTCCAGTTTATACTTGACATAAAGGTACTTAAAATGTTAAAACCACCGTATCCTTTTTCCTTTTTCTTTTAATATGTAGATAATCATTCCTGCATTAAACCTAGAGCTAGTCTCAACATTTCAAATGGACTAAAACATCATAAATAAAACTTTTAATTAAAATACCTACTATATAATATTTCTATCCTTATTATATGTATGATTTTTTCCTGTTTGCTGTAGGTCACAGAATAAAAACTGTAAAATGTCTTTGTTAAAGTAGCAGGGTGATGCTCCGGATCTCCTGCAGGAAGGGAAGTTACTCAGCCCAGCTGCTGTGGGCTGCAGAAGGTGCTGCTGCTGCTGGTGGCCACAATCCTTTCTCTGGTAGTAGGCAACACGGACATGGGCTGCAGTGTCATAGCAAGGTAAAACCTACCAAGAAATTACATATTATTCCTAGGTAAAATTAGCTTGTCTCACACACAACAGATTTAATGGCCCTGTTGGAGGCATGTCTCGGTTATGAAAAGAAGCACCAGGTAGTAGCATTTTTGGGGCTTACCACTTTCAGATCTAACACTGAGACAGTTAGGTCATGCCTGTTTCAAAGCAGATATCCAGTTAGTTGTACATCCAGAGACCATGCTCCTGTGGCTCCTGCTGAGGCATTATGGTACCTCACCGTCCGGCTGGTCTCTAACAGGCTTCAGCTGGGTTTACTGTGCCGTGAGCCAGCGAGGGTGCCTGGTTGCTCTGCAAACGGGTACAACATTAACACTGGATGCTCCGAAGCAGTTTGCCTATGGTGAAAGGGAGCCAAAACGTAACAGTGAGAAAAACGTGCAAACTTGTTTTGTCCTTGTTTTGTATAAGGCTGCGGCTTGCGGCCTCCCCACGCCCACGTCCCTGGAGAGACTGTTTGGGAAACCCACCCAAGAACTCACTGATGTCCGTCTCGCCAGGACTCGAGCCTGTGGCATGGATGGCCAACACAGGTCCATTCCTGCGGACAACAGGCCAGCCACCAGCTGCAGGATCGAGAGCAGTACCGAGTCCTGAGCAGGAATAAACCAGCTTGACACAAGTCCAGCAGTGCATCGCCCTTCACTGGGATCATCTCGCCTTACCTGTAGGTCTTCAGTACAGCAAAGGCAACGTAGTAATGGGTTTTTTTTGTTGTTGGAAGTCTCACAATAAGAGAGAGTTCCACGTTTAATTAGAGTCCCCCTATGATGGGACTTTCTTCAAACTGAACTTGGAAAGGCAAAAACAGTAGTCACTGCTGTGTGAAGCGCCTCTCAGCTCTTTGCTTGTCACATCCCTTGCAGACCAATTCCAGCTGCATTTATTAATGAAGAATCACTGAAGCACGAGCTAATTCTTTTATCTACACTTTTGTCCCAGCAAATTGGTGTTTAATTGTCTGAATGAAAAAATTGTGGGTGGAAAATGTAGGAAAGATAAACCCATGGATTCTTATGACAGAAACAGTTAAAAGCTCTGTTTATTTCCACACAGGAGCCTGTTCAATATATTTATAAAAGCCACAGAGCTGCTTTGGACTGTGGGCGGGTTATTGTGCACTAATTTCCACTTGCAAGGTTTTCAAATGATAGATTATCTCCAACAAAAATGATTGTGGAGCTAAGCTGAAAAGGTTCCCTAAGCTGAAAAGGTTCAGTTACCTCTAAATATAATGGCAGATTCAGTGCATGTTCATCTTATGCCGTGAAAATTACTGTACATGAGTTAGAAGGAAGTTCTGCAAACTCTTTTTCCAGATTCGTAATAAAATAACTGCACTTGCCTCTTGATTTGAACATTGCAGGGCTCTAGTATGGGATAAGAGAGAAAGCATTAAATACAGTTTCTGTGACAGTACTTAATAAAAGGAGAAATATTGAAAAAGCTTTACGAGAGATTTAATTAGTAACTAAATGACCAAACCCAAACAAAGTACTTGCCACTGGGAAGTCAACGTGTGCCAAAGCCCTCTTTGCAAATGTTGAAGGCTTAATGACACAACCATTTAATTCTTTGTCTTCTCTCAGAGTTTTATCTTTTAAACTCAGCTGAAGCTTACAGACAATGTAACTTAAGATAAAGCCACCCTCATGCAAGCCAGGCAAGTCAACCCACTGAAATCAGTGAGAGGATTTCTGGGATAATGCAGTTTCAGACATCAGGATGTAAAAACTGTATCTTTTGTTTTATAACAAATCTTATGATCTTCCTGGACCCCAATCCAGCCCAAAGCACGTTCTTTCCTCTGACAGTTTATCAATAGTTAAAAAAAAAGTAATGACTGTATCCAAAGCTATTAATCTGTCTGAAAATCGCAGGTTCAGAAATCACAGTGTCTTAAAGAGCAGGAGTACATGCAGGTTTTCCTGAGTCTTTGAGTCTCTCGGAGAAGAGTAGCACTTGCACGGGCAGCAGCTCGATCCACGTTCACAGGTCATATACGGCATAAACAGAAATGCAATAGAGTAAATTCCAAAGAAATAAGATGACATTCAAGAACAAAATGCTTTTTTGAGGTTTGCTCCACGTGGGACCGTCATACATTCAAAGTGCACTTGGATGAGGGGTTGAGTGTTTCCTCCTCCTGCAAGGAGAGGAGAACAAGCCTGTGCGCTGTTCCTTGCCTGGTATTGCAGGCAGGCGTTTTTGTCCTTTGGCTGTTGTTACCACTGCTGCTGTGCCTTTTCAGGCTTCATTCTTGAAAGGACAATAATTGAAGTAATGAATAATGCTGAGAGGAGCAGCAGTGAATGACTGTCAAATTACAATCTCACATTTTGGTTTCACATCCGCTCGTCACGGAAGTAATGAGAACAGAGCAGGGTGTTCAAAGCCACCAGGCAAGAATAGAACAGCAAAATACAAATTAAAACTAAACCAAACCAAAACTGCACTATTGCCTAGAGTCTCAAACCATTATTTATCTTAATGAGGAAAATAATTCAATAGAGCATGCAATACTGTCCGTTGTTGCTCTCTTTTAGGAACAAGTCAAGATCTGTTAGGAACAATTCAAGCTATAATGTCCCCATATACTCACTGGCCCACCGGTTTGATGCAGACATTCCCATTCGGAAGTTATATCCTCACCTAATTTCTTCCAAAAGCCTGCCAAAATCAATGGGAATTTGGCATAAGAACATATCATATTATAACACATCCCATCATAATCATCATGTTATAGCATGTCAGACAAACATGACAATAAATGGCTGAGTGGAAGGAAACAGCAAGTTAAACTGATTTCAGTATATAACACTTAGCATCACAACACAGCTTTACTGACTCCTGCTGTGGTAATTGATTAACGGTAACATGTTAAAAACCACATAAATAGATGCATTACTTAATTACAAAAGAATTACTTTCTTGTCCAGTTGCATGAAGAGCACAGGAATGATTTCCCAGCTTGTGAAGTCAGTGAATGAAAGAATTAAAAAAATCAAGCTGCATGTGGCAGAAGCCAGTTAGTAGACAGACATGTGCCGCAGAGGTAGAGATTTCCCTGCCAGTATAAAGGTACGGCCAAAGCCCAGACCAAGGGAGGCAAAAACTGGAGGGTTTTTTTACATGCATTATATTCGCAGACATGTACATGAACAGAAGAATTGAATTTTTTTCTAATATTTGTCCCCAGCACTGTGTGCCCCTCAGCCTTTCAGGCGTCAGGCCCTCACTGATGCTTTATGCCTTAATTCACCCAAAGCCAACATCCCAGCAATGACCTGGGAGATAGCTGAGTGAGGAGAGGTCATGAAAATGAGAACAAGTAGCTTATGTTTGCTCCGACACAAAGAGGAGCTAATGGTGGAGCACTGCTGGGGAATGAAGTGCTTAGATTAGAGAACCAAATACTCATTACCGCAATATTTTGAATGCATATTGATGGAACAAGGTGGGATTTGTCAAGGCCAGAGAAGAGGGTGGCGTGTCCTTTCTCTACTCTGTCCCAGGCCTAAGTTCCTCTGAAAATCTGAAATACTTCCTTGGGTGTTTTTCCCACTGAAACAGAACCTGCTGCATTGATCAGGGGTTACTGGGATCTGCTGTTTACATAGAAACCCTGTGGCAGGGCACATGCAGAACTAGGGTAAATGGGCAGTTATAATAAATATTTTGATTACAGGTAATTTGTTAGCTACAGCATACAAAACAGACGACTGATTAAATGGGCCAAGATGCAGGTCACATAAGCAAAGTCAAGGTGCCAGGTGTTAGAAAGCAAACTGAGAAAGAATTGCCAGGTTTTATATTTTTCACGACTCAGAGAAGCAAAACTGCTGATGATCTGATGTTTCACAAAACTTGCTGTGAACAGCATGGCACAGAAGTTCAGGCAAACATATTGTAACGAAAGGATGTAGAATGTAAAAATAATTAACCAAGGTTTATGCAGCCTACCAGCTAAACGCAGGACATTGTGAAATTACCAAAAACACTGTACAGGAGTATAATAATATGAAAGTGTCCTATGGCAGATTCAGAGAGAGGATCTGCAGGCCATCGTAGCACAACTAATACAGCTTCATTGCCAGATAGTCTTGTGGTTAGTCATTGTAAGTACAGCAAAACATGGATAAAAGAGCTTATTTGCACTGTATCATCCACTTCCCTATTTGTCTTAAAAACTACTTTCTCCATTTCTGCTCTTAACACATTTTGAAAGAAGGACTCCTTGAAAACCATCCATGGGAGTCAGATGCTGATTTCCCTTCAAACAAGCGGGCTCTGAATACCAAAATCACAGAAGCAGCTTTGAAAGTGTCCGCCTTCATCTTTCCCTTCTCTCGTCATTAAAAATATTCTTTCCACATCGCCAGTAATTTTCATCAGCCAAGATCAGAGAATTCTGCACGCTGGGGAGGAAGCACAGACAGTCACCTAAACAGCAATCACCACAAGCTCCTTGCGAGGCCGTTGTATTACCAGAGGGGTAATGCAGTGACTCACAGAGTGCAAAATATGCACCTGCAGAAAGCTTTAGAGCAAACAGCCATCCCAGGGGAAGGTGAAGACTAATTAAAACCAGCGCTACAAAAAGATGTTACTGTTCTAACATGTGTTAGCATGAGCTAGTGCATGAGAGAGCAATAAAAGAAATGTCAAAGGACGGGGGCGATCGCGGAGGAGCCTGAGCTAAGGGATGCAAAGACAAGTGTCTGGGGAAGCAGGGCAGGGGCTCTGTTTATAGCAAAGAGAGTTCTCTCAAAAAATTAAAGGGCGGGGGAAAAGATTGTGCAGGTGAGTCTCTGCCGGGGGGACGAGGCATGATCAGTGCTCTCAGACACAGGTGCTCATATCTGAATGGATGACATTGCCAAACGAGACCATTTAATTTGCATATAATCACTGCCCAGGTTGTGGACTCACCTGCATCTATCTGCAGTCTGAGATAACTGCTTCACCGAAATGGCTGGGAGCTGTGCTGGAACAGGAAAGGGGAGACTTAGATTTCCAGCTCCTTGCCCAACGCTCAATCTCCAACCCACAAATCACTCCCTGGTGATGCTGGTCAATGATACATCTCACACCGTGCCCACCTTTATTACAGATGTGCCTTGGAAAGCCCTACCGGCCCCGCTCATGAGCATGGAAGGCAGGGCTTGTCTCCTTGATTCTGCCTCTTCTGGCTCCGAGATCGCCAAGGCAGTGGGCAGACACCTGCCTGGAAGACATAAATTCTCTAGCAAATATACCTCGATACCCGACAGACTGAATTCATTCCTAGTTCACATCCATTATGATATAGAGCATAGCTGGATCTTTTACGAGAGACAGTCTTAGGTGGCAAAGTCATCCAGGTTGCTACTGGTGTGCTGCAAACTGAAGCCGAATGAGCACCTAACCCTCCTCATAAAGGAACAGAGAACTGGGAGTCCGCCTTCCCCTCCTGTCTTCAGCCTCCTGGAAAAAGAAAAAAAAAAAAAAATTCCCAAGTGCCTGAAACTGGGCAACCTGCAGTGCCTGAGCCTCTGCAAGCAGTATGATAAATCCTTTCCCATCTGGTTGGTCTTCAGCTAATTAACTGACATGGTTTAAAATGAGCACCAGTTAATTGGAGCACTCTGTTCTCCCTTTCCCTGGCAGGAGTGAAGCTGATTCCAGAGGATCAATTCAATGCCATCAGTCCTGGGCCAGCCACCCAACAACTTGCACACATCTTCACCTTGGGCTGTGAATCCAAAGAGCATCACTGGAAAGGGAAGCTTGCTAACTACCCTGAAACAGCGGACAGATGTGTGCAGTCTCCAACTCGTATGACAGACTGGAAAGCATGCCATCTGCAAACAGTAAGAGGCCAACGGAGCTACAGGCATGCCTTTTCTCTGAAGCCAAAGGAATCCTCCAAACTAGCCTATGCAACCTAAAGGTGCAGAGGCCAACTGCAGTGCTATTTGCAAGAGAATTGCAACATTACACAGAGGGTGCTGTGACTGCCCTGCAGGTGATGGGTGCCAGATCTCTGAATCTGGGGTCCTAAGAAGTAGAAAAAGCTTCTGCATGCTGCCACTGAGGAAAAGATGTTAAAGCATAAAAAAATTATGCATTACCTTTGCATTACCTTAAGGACTGGCAGATACCACCTGCACCAAGAAGTGCCCTGGCCCACCTGCCAAGCAAAGCAGGCACAAGACATCTGCAGGCTTTTGGGACCTGTGGCTGGGCAGAGCCCCCGTGGTGCAGTCTGCCTGCCAGCCCAGCCCCGCTCTCCTCCAGACCATCGTGGCTATTCCCACAGCGACACGGCTACAGAGAGACCCTCCCTCCAAACAAGTGATTTTTGAACGCCAGCTGTCATGTCGCGTTCCTCCAGGAAACTGCTTCCCTCAGACATACTGCCATGGAGATTTTATTTCTCCATCCTTTCCTGCTCCAGCTCCTGCTAGCATTCCTCTCCCGGGCCTCCAGTCCCTTTTCCAGCCACTTTCACAGTGACATTATCCACTCCGAAACACAAGGAATAGCTTTCAATAACAGGAAGAAATTCCTTAAATACTCTCCATATCTCCCAATGTATAGAATTAGTGGAATAAGTTAAACTGTGGCCACTGCCAGCGACGTCTCTGTCCTGTTACGGTCGTTTGCCCACAGATGGTTTCAGCCCCCCTATCTCACAAAATACAAACAAGCAAACACAAATCACCTCCCCCAAAACAGAGGTGAGCAAAACTGCTTGTGAAAACGCTTGCAGTAAGACGAGCACCAAAATGCTATGAAGATCGGGCCAGATGTTGTGATTCAGCTGTATTGTGAATAATATTCCCCAGGATTTCCCTGAAACCTAGGGATGAAGATTGTAATGTCCGTGTGAACAAAATAAATGCAGAAATGCCCTTTAAAATATGACCATATTCAGCAACGAAGGCTAAACCCAGTTGTTTTCATGCATGCAACTCCGTGCAACACGCGTTGGGTTTTATTTTGTTCTCCATTGCAACGTGGTAAAGCAGGGTTAAGCCCACTGAGGTCATTAGGTGGGCTGCAATGAAACTGAGGTCTATGAGAACAGACTCACAGCTGATGGAGGTTTTCTTTATTTCTCTGCAATATGAGATTTTTAAAATTCTCCTGGCATGTCTTGTTTTCTGCTCTTTAGCCGATTTAAAAAGAAAAAAAAAAAAAAAGCAAGCACATTTTCAGTTCTAAATGACGATAATTTCAAGGGTTTTTTTTCCTATTTTCATCTTAAATAATTAAATTCTAGCAAAATTAGATTAAAAGATGGATTTACTAAGAGGAGTTCTACATGTCTGAGTTTTAATACTGTGTTTATCAAGTTTGGAAATAAGAAAGCATAAATAAAATATCTCCATGGGATGCTAATTCACTTTTCTTTCTATAATACATGGAATACAGTTGTGGAATACAGATCACTTTCTAGCTGGAAACATAATTTAATATTTATTACGACACCGTTCGGCTCTGCAGATGTAAGGACAGTATCACTGACTTCTCGATCTGGGACCTTCTAGGGTCCTGACCTCAGAACGTACCACCACTAAGCGGTGGTGGAGCAATATTTATTTTACCCCAGCAAAGTTCATTTTAAACGACATAAGATTGGATGTTTCCAAGTCTCAGACTTTTAGAAGCACCAACATAAAGTTCATCTTTCTTCATTGTAATATAAGCAAACAGCTTTGGGAAGCCAGTTTAAGGAATTTCTTTCACTGTGGAAATGGGAGCCTTATCAAATTGGAGCCTCATCAAATTGGAAGAAATCCCGTGATCCTGCAAGGCCAGAGTCATGCTGAAATTGCCTCTGCAACAGGCTGCACGGTGGTTTCTGGTTCCCAAAGGGCTGCCTTAATCAGGCTATAAAGAGCTTTCCAATAGCTTCCAGGAGAAGGCAAATTTCACATTAGGATAAAAAAGTAAACTATACCTTTCAGGAAAACGTAAATGTGCTCCGTTCTTAACAAGTACTGACATTTACTGTGGATTTTATGCACGCTGAGTGATTTGGGTAGGTGAGGGATGTCCTGCATTCCTCATGGTTGTTTACTTGTCCTGGCTTAATGGGTTCAGCTCTGCTGTATGCATGCGTATAAATACACACATGCGTATACGAGTCCTATCACATTAACATAACGTAATCCAGTGTGGTGTACCTATGTGATAAGATTGATAATAGCTCGTGATTTTTAAGTACTGGTCACCTGTCTCCTTATTTTGCACACTTCAGAAAGTGACACTTTAGAAGAGGTAAAAGCTAGTTTGCTGGCAGGAGTCACCCTGGAGTTACTGTGTGCTCTGAGTCTCTAATGCATTTTGAGTTATGGTAATGAACTTAATACCACTAAGGGCCTGCTCCATCTCCCAGATGGATATGACACAACCCCCAAGCATGTCAAAGGAAAAAACGCTGTTGATTTCAACAGCTTTTCAAAAGAGTGGTTTAGAAAACAGTGGGAGCTCTTGTGTGCTGGAGACTTTTTAAGATCCAGCCCCTTTGAAGAGGAGGCAGAACTGTCTTAAATAGCTGTGCCTTTACACTCCCCTTCAGGCGGTAGCACATCTTCCTTCCAGCACAAGGAACGTCTACTAATGGAAGGATATTTTTAAAAAGAGCAGCCACCCTAAAGCTTGACTGCATCTCTAGCAAAGATCTGTTGTTCAATAGCCACTTTGGTTTGTGGTTCAATAGCCACTTTGCCTGCCTTCCTGTTTATAAAACTAAACAAAATGCACCAAGAATGACGAGGTTCCAGGTGAGAGCCAGTACTATAAAACGTCTTCACCTCCTCATTCCTACCACGACCGGACAGAAACATGTACTATGTTTTCGTTCACATGCACACGCTTAACTCGCTATGGTCTGAGGACCTGTCGCATTTAGCCCTTGAATTTCTTTTCATCTGAAGAAGTGAGCATACGGCACATCCACGCTGGGGCTCCTGCAGACCCCCATGGGGCAGCACGGCCAGCAGATCCAGCCCACCACCAAGCCGGTGGTCCTCCTTGGACACCTCAGACCTGCTCTGTACTGCCTCAGCACCACGCACGGAGGCACCCTCAGTACAGACCTCCTGAACTTGTGCGTCTTCTAACACAGTGAGCTCTTTAAACCAGGAAAGATGACCACCTTTCTTTAATCTGCTGCACGGTGCTGACTTTGGTCTTTTGGATACGATTAGCACCCAACCTTTGAAATATAAAGGATAGGATGAATCCCAATTTGACCAACAGGTATAAACTGTATACTATTGGCATAGCGAAGCTCGAGGCAGTAGTTGTTGCAGTCATACTGATCTCATTGTGGGTGCCTATGCGAACAATAAACGAGATGTCAGTGCTATTATTTCAGCCTCTAATTGCGCTCCCATTAAGCGTAACAGTACATGAAAAGAAAGAGTACATTTCTAGGACATTAACCCTAAAAGGGTTAAAATCATCTCATTGCAAATTTCCATCTCTGCACCCCAAAATGTTTATTCTATTAAAATCAAAAGCTAATTTACATGCCTGACTGCTTATTTGCAGACTGAGGGAACTGAAGCATCATTTACCTCCCTCCGTTAAAAAAAAAAAGCACAAAACCCAAAAAAACCAAAATACAACACCCTCCACCAACCCCCCCAAAAAATGTTTTTCCTCATTATTAGGTATTAGTGAGGCAGATACCAGCCAATTATCCTATGAAAAACATATCAGCACCGTCCCCACAAAACGAGGCAGCCTTACGTTGCCAGGTGACAGAAACAACACACCACCAACTGTGCCCAGCATTCCCTACACAGCCCACGAACTACAGGCTATTTCTGTCCTGTGCAGGAACCGAGCATCCAGGATCCCACCGCATTCCTTTTACTTGATTTTTAAATTCCAATCAAGCACCAGGTGCTGCTGAAAGAGAGGTTGATTCAGCCACTGTCTCCAACCAGCGTTAACCCTGAGCCTACAGAGGGTCCTGTTGACACCCGGAGAGATTCAGTTGATAAAATAGACTTACCAGAACACTATATATACTATATATACTTAAAATGCAGTCATTTCCAAGGCAGACCTGCTAAGCGTAAAACACTATGTGCTGCACAACAGAAAATACAGAAGGCAAATACTGAAAGTTAGGACATTACAGTAAACTTGACTTTTTTTGAAGGACCAGCACGGGAAGTTTATAGTCAACACTGGGAGATTTGTTTGGTTGGTTGTTTTTTTGGGTTTTTTTTCCTAACAAAGTTTTAGAAACTTTGAAGTGTTTTCCATTTTCAGAGGTATACGCACCCTTCAGTTACCTGCACCAGAAAACAATTCCTGGTTTCTGCTCCCCTTAGCTCTTGCTTACCAAGGTTACACACATGCAAATATTTTTTTACTGCTTTAACACAAATCATTTCAATAAAAGTAATCCCCTTGGGGG
>VZTL01015789.1:62190-77287 GCA_013400535.1 Scopus umbretta
TAAAAAAAAAAAAAGAAAACCCA
The DNA here is from genome assembly GCA_013400535.1 of Scopus umbretta. Lineage (NCBI taxonomy): Eukaryota > Metazoa > Chordata > Aves > Pelecaniformes > Scopidae > Scopus > Scopus umbretta. The sequence goes on from VZTL01015789.1 coordinate 62,214, forward strand.
CACCAAAAAAACCCCACAACAGAAAAAAACCCAAACCAACCACAAACCACCAAGAAAAAAAAACCCACACCAAAAAAAAACCCAACTCAACAAAACCCACACACAAAACTAAAAAAAACACACCCCAAAAAAGTACCCCAGCCCCAATGTCCCTTTTTCTATGAGTAATGGGAAATGAGGAAGAATCAATCACTGGCAAAGTAAAAGATGTTTAATATTGATTGTTCTTCTAAAGGATGAGGAAGCTTTTCTAATAGTCTTTGGGGGACATAGGGAGGGGATAGCTAATAGATTTGTTTTCCTTTCTGTATTCCCAAAGGAGTAAGGAAAAGATGCGGCTATGATAGATTATAATTCTGCAAGGAATGACTAATGAGTAACTGAACGACCTTTGTAGCAGTAGTGAAGGAAGTAATAACCAGAGTAATTGGGTTTATTGGGTTTCTGCTTAGCACACATCCAGTCGTCTCTTAAACATCCTGTCCCTTCAAATCACTTTTATGCTCTATGTCTTCCCTTTTATTTTTATTATGCCTGACTTGAGTTATTTCATGAAATGTGACCTTGTATTCGTAATCTCATCTACTTGTTCTGAATAGTTCAACTTCTTTATTTTCCCTCAATAACTGTTCTGTCAAACAGTCCACGTAAACATAACATCTTAGTCTGTAATGCCAGCCCCGACTGACTTAGAGCGGATATACATTAATATAGCCCCAACAGCTCAATTTCTTCTTCTCAGAGAAACTGGCTAAAGAAATAATACTCTAGGATAAATGTTGTAGAAGTACATTACCCTCTTGCATAAATCACAATGGTAACTCTGTGTTCAAATTAATCACAACCTCAATTTTCAACTAAATGTTACTTTTTTAAACAGGTAGGAAACAGCAAGAGTTATATGCAAGTTAGAAAAAATAGTTATTGTTTGCTATGATTTTTTTTCTCTAAAAGGCTTTTACACTCCTTCTGTGAAAAGGTTTCTCTACGGAAATGTATTCTCGCATGGAAAAAGAAAAAAAAAAAATCCCACATTTCATATTTTTTGTCAGTGACATTCCATTTCCAATTCCCCAAGAGCAAACTAGACATTTCATTCAAGCCTAATGACACAGTAACGGGTTGTTCCCTAGAACTGGGTGGCTTGCATAGTGAATTTACTCTTCTTGCAATATTAGGTCATGCTGTTTCAACAGGATCTCCCTTTGGGGAAGCATTTTCAGGCCCCACTCGTACTTCCAGCATATCTGGTACTTGGATTCACAGGTTTTCTGGTGGCGACTCATTTCACAGTCACTGCAAAGGCATGGCTCATGGTTTCTTATTTCCACTACGTACCCTGTAGTCCCAGTTGGCATCATTCCCTCTTGAGAAAAAATTGATCATCCAAAAGGTGTTTGGTCTCTCTGTTATCATGTCTCCCCCTACCAATAATTCCAAAGCCTTGTATAGCAGATAGATTCTTTTAGGGGAAAAGAGACACAGTTGTAGAGCCACTCTATATCTTCCACCTATAATAAGAGGGAAACTGCGTCGCTTACCTCCTTTCTGAAGGGCTGCGAGATGAACTGATGAAAAATATTGATGAAAAAAGAGCTAAGCACCCTTTTGATACTCAGGTCGCTTCATGAGCTTATTTTCCCCTGCATCTTTGCGCAAAGGAAAATAAATAAATTAATATGAAATCCACCCGAGGCCTGACAATTGCCACTTGACCTTCTAGTTACAGACTATGCAAGGCCACTTAAATAGGGCAACCCGTAATTCAGTGAAGGAAGAGAAAGGTGCAAAGAGAATTAAAGAACGTTCACGGTGGTCACATTTGCCCTTCACCCTTTAAAGTGCTGTCTTTTGGCGTGAGCTCAGTTTCCATGCAACAAGATCTACAAGGCAAATAGTCCTACAGTGTCTGTGTAATGGTTATGGAAATCTTATCTGAAAGTTAGGCACGTTCTCGAACTATAAAGCATGTTGTTTCCAGTCAGGCATAAGAATACACATTTGCGTTTTCTACAGAAAGGCATTTGAGATAGTTCATCCTACTGAAACAGTATAACAAACATATCACTGAGTCAGTCAACTAGGACAATCCAGAGGGGTTTTGAAGTTTAGTATCCCTCTGGCTGTGCCTGCAACTGCGATGACAATCGTAGTATGACCCTATGCTAGGTCTGATATATACCTCCTTCAATTAGGCTATGTACAGTTTCCCACAAATGAAGAATAATAATGAATAGATAATATAGTTTAAAAAAAAAAATCCAACATAAAGGCATTATTAGGAGGCTTAGTTCATTCTAGAACATCACTTTGAAGTCAGGATGTGCAAGGCAGGGCTCTGAACACAGGTTCTGCTTCCCTGAGGAGTCCCAGAGGGCTCTCATTAGCCTCAATTTCCCCATGACAGAATCTTTGGATGGGACATGGATTAACACTGGTTCTCTAGGTTTTCGAACATTTTGTGTTTTATTTCAACAGCTACGTGCACATCATTAGACATAGAGCAGAAAAAAAAAAAGTATTTCTAATAGAGAAAAATAATGTACAATAAGAGATTAATCAAGTCTCATATAATACAGAGATTATTCAAGTTTTTATACTTCCTAAATTCACTGTAGCTATCCAACAAGCGTAGTCTTACAGTGGACTTCCTCCTTTATCCACTAAACCTTGAACTGAATCCCCTTTGCTTTGTGCACTAACATCCTCCAGCTCCGTTAACAGAAAGATCTTGGCACTTGTCAAATCCACAGAATCTGGCTCCCGCAGGAATAATACGTACAAGAGTGGGTGCCTTCAATTACAGAGAATAACCAGCGAAGGTAGGAAAAGGGACTGATGACAATAAGTATAATAGTAACTGTATTAGGCCAACAGGGTCAACAGCTAATCTTGCTGCAGTCTGAAAAAGGTTATTTTAATTCCAGTAATTGGCCCCCACCACTAGCAACAATTGATGTGCTGCCACTTTTATCTGCTTGCTGCTCGCCATGTTCATATGCAGCTGCACTGCAAGATGAACACAAATTACCTGCTCAGGTCAATGAAAGTGATTGCTTCTGCTCACGTTATCGATCAGTTGTGTTGCTTATACAAAGCTTCAGTCATTGTACCACCTCTGGCTTATTGAAGATGAGTTGTCTGTCGGTACCAGAGTATTCAGAAAGCCAGGGAACAGGCTAATTGTTATTATACTGGTGATCATTATTATGATTATTTTTCTTGATGACTAACATTTATATGATGCTGATCATGCAGTTACCCTACGGCAGTCTGCATCACAAAAGATTTTACAAACTATATTTCTGAGCCTGAAAGCATTATTATTATTTAGCGACTACTTGTAACGTGGCCTAGGGCCAAAAGAAAGACCAGGATTGTCTTTAAGAAGTGTTGTAAAGCTTCTTTTTGATCACACACAAAACATCACGTCTACCTAACTTTAAATACACAGACCGTTCAATGGGACCTACATACTGGATATGTGGGGAGTCACAGCTGGCGAGGGACGTGCCATAGGTTTCCAGTTTATCAGCACCGTAACTGGAAAAATCAAGAAAGTCACCAAGAAGGGCTGCCGCAGTTCACAGGCGCTCACGGCTGTGGGTGACAGCCACCCAAAGAACGACACAGTCGCCATCTCAGGAGGCTCCTTTTCACTTTCACCTTTCCAGGGAGTATAGAGCTCCTAACACACGCATTCCGTATCTTTGTCAAACGGAGCGGCCGTAACACAGAACTACGCTTCTCTGTGAATACTTGAGCTCCACGTCAGAAATACTGTTGTCATTAACGTGTTATACTGGATTCCAATTCCTTAGCAGAAAAAAAAGCGGGCAGAGAACCGTGTACACCATGTGCCTTTCGGTGCCCAGCTGACCTCTGGCCGACCTAACTCGGTGTCTTTAGAGACCCATCCCTGCCACCACAGACATGTTCTTAGGTACCCGCATCTTCCACTGGGATCTAGAGTTTAGCTCCTGTTCCAGGGAACACATTGTCTGTTATTAACTTTTTCTAGTGCTTAGCACTAGAAAAAAAAACCCCAAACATGTTTAAATGTTTTTAAAATTGAGGCATTACCTTATGAAATGCAGAGTAATAAATAACCATATTTTAGATCTATAATATTTGGATAAAGTTTCCAGAACTAGAATATCTCAGGGAGAAAAACATGATCTACAATGATGTATAATAATAGAATTAGAGTCTGAAACCAGGGTGTCTTGAAATTTAGGAAGCTCCACTGCACAGGGATTTGTCTGCCTGCCTAGAAATCGTTTCCACTTCAGAGTCAGGTGCTGTTATGTCCTGTCATTTAATAATTCAAAGATTTGAGTGTTTGACTACCCTTTGTCCCACAAATAGGAACACAGGGAGTTAGGAGCAGTCTCTTGGAGAATCCTGCCGTTTTTCACAAAATTGTAACACTTCTAAATGTCTTTTCTTCCCAGTGCTTTAACTTCACATTTGTGTGCTAAGGTGGAAACAATTAATTACAGAGGTTTCAGTGGAGCTGAGAGCTCTTCACTGGAAAGCACCTTACTATCAGGTGTAAATAAAGCAATCCAAGAACCTTGGACCCACTCCAGGAATAATACTTGTCGCCTTTCTTTACGGATACTCAGAGAAAGCGGCTCTCCAAAAAAATATTTCAGGAAATTATTTTTTCCACCTGATTATTTGGCCAATTCCCCATAGCAGAGATAAGAACCACAGCATATGCATTTTGCAGATTACTGATCTTTGTTATCCTTGTACTCAGAGAGAACGACTGACTTTCTACAGGAGTATTTCAGCCTAAAAAAACAGAGTACTTTTTTTTTTTAACCACATAAAAGGTAAATTAGAAAGTTCTGTTCACCAAGAAAAAAATTAGCTGTCTATTTTCAAGCCACACATGAGGTGACACAGCTTTTTAATTTTACCTGTTAAATTCCTCTTCACTGGCTTGTCTGGGGGAGTGGGGGGTGGAACCAAACAACAAATTATGGGGTTTGGTTTGGGTTTTTTTGTTTGGTTGGTTTGTTTGGTTGTTTTTTTTGATTGTTTTGTTGTTTGTTTTTTTTTNTTTTTTTTTTTTTTTTTTTTTTTTTTTTTTTTTTTAACCAAACCAACCCCCAAAAAAAACCTAAACAAAAAAACCAAACTAAACTCTAAAAAAGTAGCAACTGGTTAGGAACTCTGCCATGAACCCCTGCAGTTTCCTAGGCTTTAGAAGTAAGATGTAAGAACTGTAAGTGAAAAAGGTAGGTTTGTGTTGCTTCTATGCCATTTTCTAAGCCATTTTGCTTGAAACGTTGGGGTAAAAGATAGGATTTCCACCAAACTTAAAGTATTGATTTCTCGGTTTAGAAGATAGGTCTAATCTGGGAGAAAAACCTCACTCATTTCTCCATTGATTCTGAACAAGACCCGTGACCTGGTAACTACTCCCATGCATCAAAGAGAACAGAAGTTATTTCCAAGTTTTGGTAGTTAGCCAGTCCCTAGTGTTTCTGGGATTACTGTCCAATTATTAATTTTGAAGCTGGTACCATCCTAGACCTGCTGCCTGGTAGAAACCACGCGTTTAATCTTGCTCTGCAGCTAGCAGAATCAGTGCAAAGAGCAAAGCTGGGATGTGTTCTCCTGAAGCCCTGCAGCAAAGATGGCATGAAGGTGCTGTTGGGATAACGTGACTGATCTGCGCTGAACTGTTTGAGCCTGTGTTACCTTAACTTCTGTGTTGCTCCCTGCCAAGTGCAGCTGGTTTTATCTGGTTTCAACATTCCTGATGGGAAGGTGGGGGGTGTCCCTGGGTGCAAAGGGGACCCACAGCTGCCAGGCACCCCTCCAGTGCAGCAACTGGATGCTGGCAGCGTCTGCCTCCTCCTGCACATCCTGACAGTATTTGCCAGCATTTTTTGTTAAGAGAGAATGGACTTACAGCAGCTATACTTTCCTTCAACTTTACAATGACTTTCAGAATGATTTGGCTAAATCTGGAACAAACAAGTACAGAAAAGCATGTCTTTTTAGGAATTAATATCTACAGAAAACAGGAAAAAAAACCCACGTTTACTACAGCTCCTCTTCAGGTCTGCTTCTGACTACAGCCATCAAGGCAAAAGCCCAAACTTTTATACATTCCGCAAGGTATGTGAGAGAGTGGAAATAGAAAGACAATTTATCACCTTTCTTTCATTTTGAACTGTGGGTTTGTTTGTTGTTTTCTGCCTAATTGAATGCAGATTAAAAAGCAAAATGTCAGAAGCATTCACACCAATCTGTTGGGTAAATAAAGGTAACCAAACTGTAGGTATTTTTGCTAATTACTACCATAACAACATGGGGGTTTGTCATCGCTTCTGTTCTTTATTCAGATAAAAAAAGAGCATGTTCCAAACAGCAATGGATATCCTGTATTTCACTCACATAAAATATGGTTTGAATATGGTTTCGGGTCTTGATCAAAAGCTTAATTCATAAGTTAAATTAAATGGCTTATATGCTGGGAGGTGTGTTCAGTCTTGCAGCTCTTTATAAACTAACTGGGAATACAGTGGCTATTACAAGTTTCTTACATAAATGTTCCAGACCTGTTTTCTGAGCTCCAACAGGAGAGGAAGGAGGAAGGTGCAATTATAAAAACAAACAACACCTCCCCACCACCCCAAACCAATGCATTGTTAAAAAAACCTGAACATAAGAGCATTTTCATGTCCTTTTCCAAAGGACTTTTTCTTGAAGGATGGAAGAAGGGGAGATATCTATAATTCCCTCCAATTCCCTAATTTCCACTCTTTACATACCACATCCTCGGCTTGCAGAAACTGGAATAGCTCCAATTTTGCAAGTTGGCCTATATTAATTTTTGCTACCTCAAACTTTGGCTGATTGGTCTGTTCTGGAGATCAATACCAAACTCCTCATTGTTGTCCACGCATTTTTGTGACAATGGATTTGATTTTGCCTTGATTCTTTCCAATGGAAGCCCTCTCTAGCAGCAGACAGGCTGCATCAGCATAGCCGGTGATGTTAAATTTGGGCCAAGGATTTGCTCAAGGGGTAGATCACTGCATCGATGGCTGCTATTGCATCTGGTATACCCTTCCCAGTCCTAGGCATAAAATGTGGGAAGGATATAGCAAGGGCATACTTATATCGGCACCAGGAGGCAACTGACAGCTGGCAAAATATGAAAGAGTTGTTCTAAGGACTAAATTCATTGCGAATTTTGCCCCAAGTCTCTCTATGGAATTAGAGTCTTATGAAAAAACAGACATAAAACAATCTTTGTCATTCAAAAGGATAAGTTGTCTGATAGATCGTGAAGGTGATGGACAGTTATCTCCTCAGAAAAATCTGATGCCTGACAAAATGATGGACATTGTGGTTAATGACACGGTGGGATTATGGCAGGTTAATGAGGTAAGCCTATCTCACTCCATGAGCAAAATATCATTATGACATTTTAGGCAGACGAATAGCAATTCTCCTCACATGCTACATTTACAGTTTTTAGTTTTGCAACTGAAAACACCCTTCAAAATGATTACAAGTTTTATCCAGATACTTAAATTATACTTACAAATCGTCCACAAGCTTTCCCCTTGGTCTTTAATTAAAGTTGTAAAGCCAAATATAGTTTCCACTTTTGATCACGCAACCATCTGTCTCGCAAGTCTCCCTCCTCAAAACGATCCCCCAGGACCGACGACTACGTTGTCTACACCACTACGACAAAAGCACGCACTTGAGCGGAGATTCACAAGCTGTGGAAACGCAGGCGATTTGCCCTGCTCAGCGCCCAGCCCTGCCCGCTCAGCCTCAGCTGCTCCCTGGAGCCACTAACTGCTGCTTTCCTACACCAGACCGTGATGGAAGAGAAAACTTCCACTAAATAGGCAGGGAAGCAACCCAAGAGCTGGTAGAGTCTACAGGCAAACCTTTGGTTAGGAGAGATTAGGACGTAGTGTTATGGCCCATCTCTGTTTACACTGGCATGTATAAAAACAAAGTCACATTTATTTTCAACAAAGTTAAACTTAGCTGTCATCAACAAACTAGAGGTCTGCTTATACTGTTCAGGCTGCTCAGTTTAACGTTGGCTAAAAACTTTTAGATCATGCACAAGATGTGTACCTTTTTCTTCAGAAACAATGTCAAGATTGTCCTAATATCAGCTCGCGCTTAAAAGTGGTACGAGCTAAAGTTTTGTGCTGTTCAGTGTTGAGTTCAGGTTGTACTATGATAAATATTTAAGTAGAATATAACTCCCAGAATTTATTAAGCGAAATTAGAATGAATCGTGTTATGACACTTCAAAACAACAATCTCAGATAGCACTCACAATAAAATGAGGTAGTTGTTAGTAATATAAAACAGTTAGTGATTAAAGATTTAACATGTTGTCTTGGACTCAATACAGCCATTCTGAAAATCAGTAACATGCTTGTAGGACTTATAAGTCCTTATGGAAGGCATTATAATTCACTTTGAAGAAATTAAGCCCATTTGATCTTGATACCATTTCAAAGAATTTATTGAAGCTTATTAAAAGCTGAAGATAGGCATTTTCTTTTTGCCACGAATCAGTGGTAGATCTTATGAGAAATAATAAAAAGTATTTTTTTGCAAAAGCATAAAATCTAACAACATGAATTTAACTGGAATTTAATGAAATATCTTTGGAATGCGCCTTATCAATCAATGTGCTTCTAAAGCAACCATGTTTGTAAGAGATAAACAATAAATAATCCCTTAATCCAGTCTAGAAACTTTTCTGTTAACATTAATATGCCTTTCCATTTACCATTCAGTATATCTATTATTTTCATCTGAAACCATTTAGAACTCTGGGGGGAAAAAATTCTGAACCTTAATTTTAACATAAAGCACATCAAGCATTCAGATGCATGTTTGCATACGAGTTGAAGTTAAATTTCTTCCACATATTACAACAAGCTTGAATCTGTCACTTTTATTCAAAGTAAGTAATCATCTGAGCCTAATCTTCCAAGATATCATGGCACTAAAAATGCAGAAAGGTACTCAATAGGACTTTCAAAAGCCGCTCCCTGATTAACTCATTTTAACATCAGTGCTTTTGAGTAATAAAAGCTAAATAATTAAAAATACATCGGCAACCACATATGCAAATAAATGTGTCATTACAGTGCTCTAGATCAGTGTTATGCACCTAAGCTCTTTTGAAACTTCCATTTGACAGATCTTTATATTTAGGTGTGTGACTACTTTGAAAATTTAGCTCTTAGGCTTCGGTGTTTTCATGAACCTATCTGCAAAATATCCCTGATTATTGTAAAGATTTAATACATTAGAAGACTGTGCTGTGCTCAGACACCAGAGTAAAAGGCACATGAGCACCTGAAATGATCTGAGAGAAGAAACTGCAAATGAAAATATAACTGCATTTACTGTGTCTCATTGTATTTTTAGGAAAAAAAAAATTGAAAACAATTAGAAGTGTCTCTGAATGAGAATAGTTCTGGTTTTTCCTCTAAAAATAGGCATATTCCAAGGTAAAATATTTAAATCTAAAACAAGAAAAAAAAAAAAAAATTTTTTTTTTTTTTAAGTAAAAAGGAATTCAGTCAGGCTCTTTGTTCTCCAAGTATAAGTAAAACAATTGTTATTTTCACCTCTTGTGTCCTTCCTCCAATAAATTGCTGATACATCTATGGCCGATGTCACGGCTTTCTTCCCTGCGTATTTTCAAAGCCAGCCAGTAAACACTTTCTTTCAGATGTCCTGTTAGCCCCAAGAGCAGAAACTGGAGATGTCAAGGTCTTTGGAAAAAGGACAAGCCAGTTCATTACCTTGAATCCCCACAGATCTGCCATAGGCCTTGCTTTCAGAGAGAAAGTGAGAGAGTAAGGATAACAGAAATGATGGTTATGAAGAAATAATCCCTCTGGACATTTGCCTTCCTGAAGCTTAAATCCCCCTCTGCCTCCCCCTCCAGCCTCAAATCACCGAGGACTGGTTCAGCATCAGTTTCTGTAAATAAATGTTGTAGGGTGGAAGGAGCAAATCCTTCATTACCTTTTATGCGTAACTTGTTTGGTGACCTTGAAGCAGTTGCACAACCTTGTTTCGCAATCGCGCTGAGCCAGAAACAGGGGTGAAACGAGGACCACACTCAAAGCCAGCTGCTACAATTCATCTTGTCTTTCTCTGGTAGACTGATTGCAATATATGTTGCAAATAGATTAGTTTGTCCGAGAGCAATCTATTTTTGGTTACCAACTTGTAATCTGAAATTACGGAAATATTATTGTTTAAGGGAAATGTGAAATGACCAAAGTGTAGGCTGTTGAAGTGTGTTATTAGTGCCACTTTGGGCCAAGTCGGTATTATAAAATGAGATATCTCAGGCTTTTGAGAAATGATTCATAGGAATCATAGCGAAGAGCAAACTCAAGTGCTATGGAAGCTGACTCCATGTTAGCTGTGGAGCAGGAGTGGTGGATATGAACTTCACCAGATCTCTCTAGAGCTTCTACATCTGTCAGATACGTCTGAAGGTCATGAGAACGGCCTTGCCTGGGACTACCCATCCTTCCTGCCTCTTGTTCAGCTGCCAATGTTTCCCAGGATGAGCTCAAAGGAGTCTGAAACTTAAGCATCTCGTCATAACCAGAGCGCAATGGTGGTGAATGTGATCACTGCCAAAATAAAACACCTGAATCTTTTGAATAGAGGAAATTCAATCCAATCACGTATAATGTCTATCACTTGAAATCTCATTTACTCCGATATTCTCAAGCACTAAGAATAGTCAAATCCGAACTATTATCTCCATTTTTCTGACATCTTAATTTTGGGCATTTTGTGCCACAGTGAATACTCAGACATCACAATATTTTTAGACTCTGAAAACGAACATAACTCTTAGGGAAGGGCATGAATATTTGCATATGGAAAAAAGGACAGGTGAGCTGAAACATCAGCTGCAGGTAGAAAAACTTGCAGCATCAATACCTTAAGAAATACTTTAAGTATCTTGCTCGGCCTGGCTGGTTCTAACTTTTTCATACTGAGTAGTCTCATAGAAGTCTTTCACGGTAATAATTTTCCAAAGTACTATACTTAATCCAAACCTTACTGGGCTAATCCTTTGGCATGAACTATATTCACAAAGTCTCCTATGAAGACTTTTGATCATTTTGCAAAAAGTATACTTGAATGCTCTTAATTCAGTGGTACCCTTGACTTGCCAACACTGGTTGTTCATTGATCGGTCTGTGTGTCTCAATTTAAGGAGAGTCATAAAGATGTAAAGAGCTACCATTCAAGTCTCGCTGTCACTGAGACAGCCGAGTTACTCTACCACTATGCTGGCATTACTTAAAAATCAAAAAAATAATAATAAAAAAAGAGATGACAAGCAGCTGAAGCTTTTGTTTCTTGGTTTGCTTGGTTTTTTCATAGTTGGCTGAACATTAAGAGAAAACTCCGCACTGCATGAGGCAAAAGGATACAACTGATGAAAGACATCGCCTGAAGCAGTGCTACTCCTGCCTTTCCCCACTAGATGTGGGTTTTTTGCTGTCAATATACCTTATTCTACTTTTGTACGTATTCATTATAACCACTTCCCTGAAGTCGCCAATTTTTAAACACCATGTGTTTTCACTTCAAATCCCAGAATAAATCTCAATTTATTCTTGAATACAGAGCTTTTAGTCTCCAATCTTTGTCCTAAGTGAATAAATCAATTTCTATTTAAGTAGTAGTGTCTTTCTCTCGCTGTTTGAAACTGCAAGAATAGTTACGCTTATTCTACACAGAAGAAAATTCACCTCATTGGGTACTTTATAGACTTTGGTGCCGACTGGATCACTAATTTACTCTGTCAAATCAAACTAATCTTGTCTCAGAATTCACTCTGTTATGTTCAATGGATCAGAGATGACTGCAAGTAATTCAATGGAAAGCAGTGTTCAGATAAAACAGTGTATTACAGAAAAATTAATAGAATGAGTTTGGCTACGGTGAAAGGTTTCCATTCAGAATTTACTTTCAGAGAAGGGCCTGGAATTTTTCCACTTTACTGCACAAATGTCCCATATTTACAAATCTTCATGCAGTTTACTTTTAATTATAAAATGGGACTGACACATCATCATACATATGTCCAAAAGAAGTCTTATCTTAATTGTACAGAAATCGATATATTCTTTTGAAGTTACAACATTAGCTAAGACAAATCTCAGTCCTTTCTACAAATCCCCTTCTACAAACCCTCAAATATCCCACTTTGGAATAGAAATAGCTGTGTCGCATCCAAACAGCTTACTGTTCTCAGATTGTTTTCTCTTTAGATCATTAACAGATCTAATTAAATAACAGAATAATTATTTCAGAAAAAAATTAACAGAATAAACTGAGAAAGTAAAGGAGACCAGGTGAGGTAGATGCTGAACCATCCGTTGATGCAAACAAGACCTTTGCATTATTTTTAGCACACTGTCTCTACCGCCAAGCTCAATACTCTTAAAAATTCAAGCAAGAACGAAAAAGATGCTGTTTTCTAAGCTCAGGGTTATCTAATTAAAAAGTTGACTTTTTCCTTTTTGAGGGATGAGACGCGAAACAAACATGCACAGTTAAAACCTACCGTGGTAAGCCTACATTAATATTATATAACAGAGCTTGCAGGATACAGGTAAATGGTAGAGCAACACTGGGAAGAACAGTCCTCAAGTTCCTTTTTATTAGTAACATTTATTGGCCTTTACACTCTTGCAATGAATTAGATGCGCTCATGTCTGACACTTAAGAAATTAACAAGACACAAATCATCTGTAAAAGACTTTTACTACGGTGACAACTGATTTCAGCTGTCTTCACTTGCAAGGAAGAAAATTAGTCTTTTGTGAGCAGCCCTGAAAGCACTGAGCAAGAACCAACCTTTTACGTGAGAGCTGGGAATTTAGCAGGAGCAGTCAACCTTTCACAGAATCAGACCTTTAATTTTTATTCTGCAAGAGGAACTTGGAAGGCTTTGCTTTAGCAGAATTTATAGAGATGTACTTTATATGCACAGTCCATAATACAGATGAATAGTGCTAGATGTTTACGGTATATTTAAGTACACTCATGGGAACCATCCCAACTCAATTCTGTAATATCAATTCTGTTATATATTTGCTGTGGGGAAGATGTTAATAGGCTGTTAAAACAGTCACTAGGAAAAAAAAAAAAGTATCAACTTCATAAATCCTAAAGCATCTGATTTCAGCTTTATGTTTATTCCTTTCACTAAGATATCCAAAAGAAGAGATGGATTCCCAGTAAATGTTTTATAGGTTACACTGTTTTATAGTCTTAAAATGATGGCACTCGGTAGTTAATTTTGTTTCATAAAAAAAAAAAAAAAGTAGTGCAACATTATACCTATATCACATCCTCAGCTTAACTGCACATTCTGTACCCATCACTCTTTAAGGAATCATAACTTAAAGCTGGGATTTTCATTTGCCTCCCTCTTTCCAGTTTCCTTGAGCAAAGCACTTCATCATTATGAACCACCTTATACGAGGGAGATTAGACCACAGAGTGGATTACCCTACTCGGGTCAGCGGAATCATTGCCCTTTACCCACGGTCATGGGGATGGGAAAGACGGCCCAGATACAGCAAGAATACAGAAAACAAAAAAATACAGAAACAAGACAATGTTCAATAGATCAATAGCTTCACCTCTGAAGAACTTCTATGAAGATTTCTACCTATGCAAGGCAAATGCAGCTTCAACCAGAAGCATGCAGACAGGTGAGCATAAGCAGCAGGTTTGCTGTGGCAAGGCTTGTGGCACTTGTTGAATCCAGGGATGATGGGAGGAAGAGAGGACTATCTAATTCCCAATTTCATTAGCTGCCTCAGGAAAAAGCAAACTTTGACTCCTTGTCCATTTACACCAGCTGAGGACTTGGCTTTTAGCTTACAGGTTTGGCTCAGGATGAATGAAATAGCGAGCACAATACTATAAACGTACATTGCAGGCTTACATCACGCTCAGAATACCTTATAAATTACACAAAAGGCTCTTGGCCATGCTGTTAGGTTTGTTTTTAAAATGCTTTCAGGTCTTTTTTAGCAGCAATAGTTACAGATAACACACAACGTGTAATGTATGTAGAATCATGCTAAGTCACAGGTTTAGTCAGTAGCGATGGAAGGATCCCTTGAGGCCAGATCATCCACTCCATACTTGAGAAACACTCCCCCGAAATCTAATGTTGGTGGCATTCTCTTTCTCTGCAGACTGCTTTAGGGTGTCTGATGAATTTAATTTCTTAGCTGTGAAGATTTAGAACGCATCACACAATGCAAACCCAGGTGAGCTTTGCAAAGCCTTCAAAGTCAGAGATTGCCAAGAGCCCTTGCACCCCTTTGCTCCCTATGGGAGACATATATCCTACAATAAAAGGAAGAAAACAAAGCAATTCCACAGCCAAGTGCCAATAAAACTCACTGAATCAGAGCTCACTACATTTGGAAACAGTAATGAATAAGAGAGATAAGTGCTGCTAAAAGAGAAGGAAAATTAAAATAAAGCACACTCCTTGTAGCCACATGATCCAGGCTCTCCTGGGGTACCAGCTCCCTGTTTGTGGAAAGGAACTGTCATTTTCTAAGTGAAAAGCTCTTCAACAATTTCCTTTCCTGTTCCAAAAGCATCTCAAAACATGTTCAATGAGATTGTTTGCTTTCCGAGTTAATTGAAGGAATTGGTCTGCAAGGAGGCAAGTCTAGCTAAACCACGGAACTCTTGCCCTTATTTCCTTCTATTACAGAGCTCCGCGAAGCTGCATTTTCTCCATCTCCTCTGCACACAGGCCCTTCCTTTTCTGTCTCATCACAGAGTAAGGAGCAGCTCCAGCTCTTTGGCCAAAAGGGTGCTAAGAGCACTGCTGTACTACTACATATTTTTAGTTCATTCCACTTGGCATCAAGCTATGGCCATAGCTGTCGGGGGATAACAGATTCAAATTACAATTCACTCACACCTGCTTTGAGAGACAATTTAAGTTTGCTTTTTGGTGTTTTGTTTTTTTTTTT
>VZTL01015789.1:77296-89034 GCA_013400535.1 Scopus umbretta
TTTTTTTTTTTTTTTTTTTTGATTGGTGTGTTTTTTTGTTTTTTCCTTTGACTCCATTTCAGCAGTCCTGTTTCTTTTCCCAGCTGCACTGACAGGTCACACCACCTTCAGCGCCACCAGGAATCCCCAACGCCTGGCTGCTGGCTAGCTGCTGTGTGCGCAGGCTGGGTGCTGCATTCCCCAGGCTGGGGCGTGATTTCCCAGCCGTGGGCGCTGGGAGGTCTGCCTTTCCTGGCTCTGGCATATGCCTCTGTTCTGGGATGGCCAGTTTGCTGCGACCTGATGTCCTCTCCCAGGAGAGCATGAACAGGCCTCCATCTAGGCATTTTTACACCTTCCCCCTCGCTAGATTGGGGATGCTGCAGCTGAGCCACTGCTGCATGGACCTCAAGCATTCGGGCATCCCCTCACACTTGTGTTTTGCGAATTCTCTCCCCCTTGCGTGCCTACACTAGGGAGAAATTATCAGTAATTAGGACTAACCTTGTCTCCTGAACACCAAAATGCTTGGCTACCACTCTAGAGAGATTGAAATATTTTTGGAGAAGCTCATTCCTTAAACACAGATATCCTATTCCTACTTCTCTCAGTTTACATCAGGAGTAATCCTGCGTTACTTCCAATACAAGCAGGCACAGCCTCTCTAAACTGAGACTGTGCCTCGTCTGCCTATCACCGGAAAACACCCAATATAGTTGGAATCAATGTTTATTTCTAAGGAAAGCAACAATAACTCCGCAGCCATCAAGGACTTCATGCAGTATTCATTATTAATAAGTATTCATGTCAGTAGTGACAGAAGAACATGCAACCTTCTTTGAAGCTATGAACTCCAGTCCCCCAAGCCAATATAAAAATCTCATTTAGGAGTGTTTGGCTGCGTGACGAATTGGAGGAACTTGTCTAAATATGATTTATGAATTCCATTGTGCTTTTATGAACTACCTGTACTCTTATGTCTTGTGACTCTCTGTACTGTCTTACGACTATCTTTTATTGTATTTTGCCTTATGGTTCTTATGCTAAGGACACAAGAGAATAGTTTTGGTACATCTGGTCTTAAATAATTGATAGTTAAGGACTACAAGTTGCTGAATAGACCTAATCTGGGGAGAACAAATGACTTATGGCACTCTAGATAAGCCAGTTTTCTCCAATTTCCTTGCAGAGACCTGGGATTTGAAAGGTTGTTCTTTACCCAGAAGCAAAACAAACAGATGAGATATTAGAGGTATTTCTTAAAAAACACATAGTCCGAGTCACTCACTGAAGGCACTTGGAAAAGCAAGTCCACTCAGCAAAGAGCATTTCTCACTTCTAAGCTGTGCTCGCTAATTTAGCGCAATGCCGGGCTTCACCAGTGCATGGGCTAGCTCCAACGGACCTGTCTAGCCCAGCCCCATTCCTGTGCCCCTGAGCACCTGTGGCTCCTCCAGGAGAGCAGGTCTCCTAACGTTGGTTGCGCTGCCCCCTTCTTCCAGCCACAGGACAGCCAAGGAGAGACCACCAGCTGCACCGCAGCACCTCCCTCCGCAGCCTGCGCTCTGTCTGCTGGCGAGTTCCGAAGCTCGCCCAGCCATTCCCTCACTGCTGCTGTTCTTCATATGGACATCTCGGCCACAGGCAGGGCAAGGAGGAATTCAGTCCTACTGAAGTCATGACCTTCGAGAATATAGTTTAGTTTGCACACTTTGAGACTAATATGAGACGTCCTTCAATAAAGTCCAACAAACAAAAAAAGCACAACAAACCCATCTGTTTTTCAAAATAATTTTTGCTCCAAGATTTAGATCTGCAACTTAAGTTTCATTAGCAAAGTCGTAAGTGAATAGGATTTTTTAGAATGAAGTCAGAGCAGCAAAAAACCCCGCAATAATCAGAAACTAATTTTGAACATCTGCAATCAAGAACATGTGTTTGCATACCTTTCCTTTCCTAACATGTCAAAGATACAGTCAAAGAACAGCAAGAAAGATCCAGTCATTATAGCTGACAGAGAGTAAAGGTCTTTAAAAATTGCTCAAGTGTGTTAATGTCAGGCTAGTTATATTATAGGACTTCCACAGTTAAACAAACAAATAATATTTATTGCTGACAATTTATACAGGATTTTATGTTCCTCACACGATCTCTGAGCCTTATAGTCAGCTCATGAAAGAGGATGAGCTGACAGTACAAAGGAAGAGCAGCAGCGGAAAACAGAGCATAAATGATAAAACAGAGTTTGAAGCCAAACAGCGTGGATGGCTTTGGCACAAGCATCTCTTTCATGAGGGAACGTTCCTCTTTGTAAACTTAGCCAGGAGCCTTTTAATTTCAGCAAAACAGAACCATCTCTAACATCTTTATTTCCTTCTCTGCAATATGATCATTTTGCCTCTCAAAAACGAAAGCCCTGCTTACAGTTTAACTAGCTTCTGAAAAAAATAATTATATTTAGAAAACAGGTGGATTTGCTATCTTCCAAAACAATAATAAGTCCTGATTTTTAAGAGACATCCACACTGAGATTTTTCAGACTCCTTTGCAGACACAAGAGAGCCCCCAAAGTTGTGATCCAAAGACCAATAGAGAAACTCCCACTGATTTCAAACCCATACAGAGTAGACAGGTCACAGTAGTCAGACAAAACCCTCAAAGATTTTGCTCCAATTTTTCTTGGTCAGAGAACAAAAATGGAATGGATATGCCTGTCCACCATGGGAAGAATGTTCCCACCGTAGGGAAGATGGATTTATCATTACCACGTTGGAGAATGCTGTACCACAGGCTTTTCAGCGTGCCTTCCTTCCTTCCCCCTCCACGGCACAAGGCTCAAATTAACTTGAGCTAACATCCAACGCATAAAGCAAACATATGCAAAGTCATTTTGCAGGCGGAAGGCTTCAATTCCTGCAGCTTCTACATCGTCATTTTATAACTCCAAAAGTACTTTAGACCTAGCTCTGTGAAGCACTGAAACTGTTGAAAAAAGTTGAATGAAATACATACATGTATAAAGGAGTGATAAATAACACCAATTTCAGCAAGTTTTACTCTGGATAGGCTTAAATTGATTCATAAAAGTGCAAAGTTTAACACTGTGAAACAAAATTAAAGGGGCTCTTTTTCAACTAGTGGGAACAGTAACGATCATTAGAGAAGGCACATCTTTTTACCAAGAAATGTGTCTGCCTTAGTAGAAGAAAGGAATGAACAAACATTGTCCAGTAAACAAGGGATGAACATATGTATTTTTAATGTTTTAAGTGTAGCGGGAGTGCAATTTTTCCTTCTTCCACAAGGAGAACTCATTGATATTTTTATACAGTTTCATAGACTTTCTACCCTGTTCTGCCTAAAGACAGCAAATATTCCGAGAAAAAGCTAGTAGAAGGTAAACAAGCAGGGCTCAGCTGCTATTAGCCCAGTTGGTAACCTGAGCTAAATAGGAAATTTTAAATACATAATTCTGGTAGGTTTTCTTAGATCTGCTGCAGCACTGCATTCCCATGGGAGGACTGTAGGCAAGCTAGAATTCTGTTTGTATTTATAATTGTGTTTTGTATAACAGGTAAACAAGAAAACTCCCCCAAAATATAAAATCTATTTTCTTATAACAGTATGTTAACAACTAAACCAGCCAACAGCTCAAGAAGCCTACATTTCAGTTAGGAAGCCAGCTAATAGCACTTGGATACTTCACTGTCAAAAGCATTACTTAAAGTTATTCAGATAACACTGTGAAATTAAAACCCCCCAAATATAAAAAATAAATTCTATTGAAACAAGAACCTAAAAAGATTACTGTAAACACCTTTTAGGTAATTTTATGAGTTCCGCACAAAGAATTCATTTAGGATGTTTCATTTTAACAGTTCCATTGTGTACCAAACTTCAGAAAATTAAGTGATAGAAAACAGGATATGAATAGCAAATAACAAAGATTGGAAAAGGTCCTAAAGACAGCTTTAACAGTCAGGGAACATTTTAAAATGGGAAGTTAAGACAGACATCTTCTGTACAAAAAACAACTCTATGCAGGGTGACATCAGCTCCCACTAGCAAGGTTGAGACACTCTGAAGCTATTTATAGTCTGTAAAGTGATTGCAAATTTGAGACCATTTTAAGAGAAAGATCTGACAACATTATTTTACAATGGCTTTGTTTTTGTTGTGTCAGATAATTACTGCAGATATAACAACATGTCTGCTGTATGCTGGAACATTTCAGTTTCTGTTATTTCTATTACTGAATAGTGGAGTTCTGATTTAGAGAGCAAATGGAATTTGTCAGAGCTAAAAGACAGTTATTCCAAAGAGAAACTAGAATATATAAAAGCAAATTAATGAATTAACTGCTTAACAATTTGATAATTCTGTTTCAGTAAGTCAGTGTCATTGGGATATGATTGACATATTAGTTACATGGATGTGTAATCATTATTCCTTCAGTAATTACAATGGAGAACGCATGTACTAGTTTCAGCTGTAGATGAGTGTATTTACCACTAAGGGATGATTTTACTACTAAGTTCCAATGCTATTTAGCCCACAAGAGCAAGTTTTTCCTTTTAACCAAGATCCCATGATAGGAATTAGTAAATAACCCATCCTTTCACAACAGAATGTGAGCAGAGACACCAAGGACATTGGCAAAGAGCTCTCCTTTTCTTCGCGGTTTGAGAAATTATTAAAGTAAGCGTAGGAAGACGTATTCTGCTCTCTGTAAAGTTAATGGAGTTTTGATACTGACTGCATAGCACAATGGATAACTGTGCCTCGAGCTCTAGGGTACGCTGAGCTTTCTGCCTCTCAGCACAAAGGAGAAGCAAACAGTGACCGCCTCTCGCGGTGCTGCGCTGCAAATGAGTGGAAAACTAGCCACCCAGCTGAGCCTTTCTTTGGTCTGAAAATTCAGGCTACCCTTTAGACTATCCTAATGAAAGCTAACATGTCCCCGCACAAAACATCTCCTATTTATCATGTCCCATACAGGATCTTGCTGCGATTTTTGTGGCTGTAACTCATGCCCAGAAATCTGGTTTCATTCTGAAACCACTGAGCTGGCAATCAATTTCCCACTGTTATTTGGGTTGAAAGCTAAATCTAAAAATGAAACTACTAATATATTACAAGCATGTACTAAACCTGTTAAGAAGGGGCTGACAGATCACATTAAAAAACATGCACCCTTAAGCTCCAGGTGGCATGGCGAGTGACTTGTGATACATGATACCATTATTGACCTTTGAATTCTACAATTTATAAGAAGGCAAAAGCCAGGGGATTTTCACCTTGCACATAAGCTAAACCAAAAGGGGAAAAGCTTCCTGCTGACATCGTAAGAAAAGTTGTCTGTAAAGTCTGCTAAAAGTTTATATTGTGCATGAATTCCCCGATCCCAATTTAAGAGCAAATCCTATCATTCTTCTGTTGCTTTCAATTTTTCTATCCATGTATTCCATACAGATCAGTCAATCTGCAGCTACTGTGATTCTGGTGCTATAACAGTTTTCACATATAAATACACTTCAGCTCACTACTGAGGCTTCAGGACCTGCAGGGTACATGTCAAAGCCTGAAAATCCTGCCACAGGATCCTTCGCATGGAATGGTCAATAATGGTTTGAAGGTAATCACCCGAAAGAAAATATTACTTGTGACATATGAATTTAGTTTACTACAATTAATATTTACTGCTAAAGTAAAGAAAAGAAGAGTCACGAATGAACTCCTGGAAAGTAGTTATGCTGCAGATAAGTTCAAGTCCCTTACAGCTCATTTTGGCATCACAGAAACTTGCACAGAAAAAGCAAACAATAAGCAATTTCTATGGATCTTCTCATTCTTTCCACTTGTAATGCACTAAGGGCTGTGTTTTAATTCACGTTTCTCCGCTAGCTGAAGCGAACCATCTGCTTTCAACAATGGATGAGCCATTCAGAGATTGCTCTTGGCACTGTTAAGTTAGTGATCTGTAGGCCGTGGTGGGGAACCCAGTGTCCTAACCACCTTCTCCATAGGCTCAATTGACCATCACCAGGCCTGCTCATTATTTGCTTCTTCCTAGAGAAGAACATCCAAGAGAGGAGCCAAGCCACAGAGGCTATGCAGATGGCAAATTCATTGTGGCCGAGATCCAGAAGTCAAATGTGCAGTAGTACCAATAGCAGGGGACGTAACATGGAACGGTTTCACAGGCATTAAAAGTGGCATCAGTAGAACCAGCAGCATTAGCTAACAACTGTCTTTTGGATTAATCATTTTATAGAATGTAATTGTAATCTTGTTATGGCTGCAAGCAAAGAGAGGGGCATTTACCGAGAAATGCATTATAACAAAGAGTTCAGTTTTGGCTTATTTTTAACCTCAGAACACCAAACAGTGGGAAATTATCTCTGATCATATTTCAGACCTATGCCCAAAGACAGAATCCAAATGATTAGTGATGCTGGACTTGATTCTGTTTCAGTTCACATTGATGTAAACTGGGAACATCACCACTGCGTTTCACCAGTGAAAGACTAATAAAAGTATTACCAGAATCAAGTGTACGATTTAGAGTGTACTTTGAAGGCTGGGCACACTTACCCTACTGGGTCATATTGTCAGCAGCAGCAAACTGCTTTGTAGTCACGGAAATCAGGGAAGCCACAATAATTTTGACCAGCTGAGCCGATGGCCTGTATTCTCAAAAAACATTGATTTGAGAGCAGGATCTGAGAAGTTAATCACACTTCATTCTAGGGAGAAGCTCTGCTTCTGTTGGATTCCCCGTCTGCAGTGTTTTTACAGACCATTTTGAATTTTCTTGCTAGGTTTCCTGTTTTTTTTAAAAACGTAGTCTCCAAGACACTTGCAGATTTTTTTCTGACTGTTAAGCCAGAAAAAGAAAAGGATTGCAGAGAGAATTCTCTCAGATTGGTCTTCACTGGATTTAAAAGCCTTCAGGAAACATTTGAAGTAATCCAGAAAGATTGAAGAGTACAGATGTACCTCCCAGGATGCGAGGACTAATGCATGTAATAACTGTATTTCTTTAAAATTACTTTCTCAGGCAGAGTTAAAGGCATAGATGTAACTAAGGGATTGGACTCAGGCCAAGTTGTAATGGCTCTGCTGTTTATCTTTTTTCTTTTTTTCTTTTTTTTTTTTCCCCCCCTCCAGCAGAAAGAGCAGAACAAGCATTTTACTAAGAGATTTAAGGTTTGCTTTCACTCCCTCTCTTACTTAGACCTCCTGCCCCAAACATTCTTGGATCACACAAATCAAAAACTAAATTGACTAAACCACAGCAAAAACAGAAAGCCTGCTGCCTAGGCTATTTTTACTTTCTTTGTCTGCTAGGAAGAAAGGGAAGATGGATAAGCCAAAGTATTCAGTATTTTAGCATTAATATATCAAAGTAGGAAGAGTAAGAGTTGTAGGTTATACAAAGCGCAATTTAGCAGTGGCCACTCTGTCACCAAGGTGACTGAGATTTCTCTTAAGTAGAAGTTATTTTCTTAGCATTCTTATCAAGAGAGCATGGAGCAGAACCTGAAAAGTGTTTTTATTTTTTTCTCGCTGCTCTTCATGTCGACATAGATTTCCCTGCTTATATGTGAATCTTAACTGACGAGACCAAAAAGGATACTGTATGCTAGATCCATCCACCCACCCGTGAAGGATAGCGCTCTGCCGTGCGTACCTACATTCGCAGCAAGGTGGTTAAAGGCTTCATCCATGCTGCCCTACAACTTCTTTTCAGCTTACACCTCTGCCCAGTTATTAAACATGTAAGAAGCAAACTTTCTCCGTAGATGGCTAATACGAACAATTAAGTACTTAGAAGAAAGTTTTGAGGCCCTGTTCTGGATGTTTTAAATTGTTCACGTGGTAATAGCAACTGCTTCTGCCCATCTCCCAGTAAATGCTGTCTGGAGACTACCCTCGTGCAAAGCACACCTTGCATCCTATAGAAAGGTAAACATGCCTCAGCCAGCACACAGGATAGGGT
The DNA here is from genome assembly GCA_013400535.1 of Scopus umbretta. NCBI lineage: Eukaryota > Metazoa > Chordata > Aves > Pelecaniformes > Scopidae > Scopus > Scopus umbretta. The sequence continues at coordinate 85,278 of VZTL01015789.1, forward strand.
AGGAAGAAAGGTGTGCGGCTTTCATGCCTCAGTATTTTACACATTTCTAGTTGTTTAGGTCTTTTCCAGCCAACAACCTGTTGTACCAGCCTTTAGGATGCTAATTTACAGATACATTCGTAAAAGCCTCAAATGACTAACACAGAAGTGATTCAATGCTACTTTTGCTACTATCTTTATTCCAGTCTATACTAAGACAGTACAGCAACAGGCCTTGAGCTTTGACTCAGAGAATAGATCATTTTTTCTCCTACTCTTTTTAGCCATGTTATTCCAGCTTATTTTCCAGTGCCTCCCCCTGGGCTAAGTTCTACCATTTGAAAACCCTGCTGCAGAAAGCAAAATTTGGCCTCTTTCCATCATCTTACAAAGCAATTTTCAAGGTTAACCACAGGAAAGGCAGATGAATTATGTGGAAACAATCATCTGCAAAGCCCTTTCTTGAGGTGCTCTTCCCCATCCTGTCCATTTGCTCAGCATGCACTGTGGCAATGGATGGACACAACACACTATTTGACCAGAAAATTGGTCAAAGAATTTAGATTTATGCAGTGCAATAACAACTAGGTTCACAACAAGGCTTACATGGCAAAAATAAAGAAGAAAACTCAACTACATTCCTGCCAAAATCTCTGGAAAACAAAAACAACACTGTAATACAATCCTGTTTGTAAAAATGCTTCAGGGTGCCTGTGTTCCAGAGCTGGGAGCATAATAAATTAACTTAAGTAGTGAATGCCTAGGACAAAACCCTGTGGGATACCTGAGCCAACCCAACAGGTGGAAAAATTGAAAACAAATTGATAGCCTTGGGACAGGAAATATTAGAACCAAGCAATTATAATGCCAGACTGTCTAGCATGAAAGGCAAGGAAAGCCAACAATGATTTGCATTGATATAGCACCATGAGTAGTGGGTGTCAGGTGATGTCCCAGAGCTTTTCGCAGCGATAGAACATCATAGTACACAACAGCTGAAGGTAAAAAGGAGAGAAAAATTCCTATAAAAATCCAGACCAAAACAACAAAACCAGGAGGATTTTTTAGACCAAAAGAGAGTGGTTTCTGTCATGTGGGAGGAATGAGGCAGGCAGCTGATTTGAATGTATGCCTTCATAGTTTCTATGCTCTGAGGAGCTCAGGTACAGCGAGTTTCATTTCACAATGTTTCCACAACACCCCTGGAAATCAAAACTTGCACAATGGTTTTGTTCTCCGACACAAAGAGATAAAGGAAAAGGAGGAGATCCCTTGTTAAACACGCTACTCCTTTTCCCTATTTTCACTTTTTTTTTCCCCTCTACACTCTTCCAACCCTCATGCTATCTAAATGCTGTTCTTTTGGCTCAGTGCAACAAAAGGGAATGGTAGACCTTTCATTCTCATTTTTGTTCTGCATTATCTGATGCAAACAGGCGCTTGGACCACACTGCCTCTCCCCTGAAAGCTACATCCGAGATATAGATTCTGCAGAATCAACTCTTGACAGCTTTAAATTGTGACCTTTGGTTGAATACACCTTTCCTAGGAGCTGCTACAAATCTATAATTAAGTGCAGGTCCAACATCACTGCCAGCTCTGTGCTGTTCTCTCTCAATTGTTAGACTCTCTGCTTATATGTGCATTATTAGCATTAAGATACAGAAGAATGCCACGCTCCATAACTGCCTGCTCAAGGCCTGATTATAGGAGAGAAAAGTGAACACATGGCAAGTTTTCCACTTTGCCCTGTAGGCTAGGGCTATCACCAGACCTGCGCTTGAAATAGCATGGGTACCACCTTATCTCTGAGCTCCTGGTGCACAACCCTTCCCTTCAAGGTAGGGATAAGGTGGCCCTATGGTAGATATGCAAGGAAATGGGATGAGAACGCACTATTTCAAGACATGATACACGCTGGTGTCTCTCCTAATAAGGAACCAGGAGCTCCGCATAGGAACTGTGCGCCTGAAGTTTCCCCAGGAAAATCTTCTTCACAGATGTATTCGGAAGGCTTAATATTTTGAAAGCGGCTATCCAATTGAAAGTGCCAGAGAAGCACTCTCTATAATTACAATTTTACCAGTTGAAAAGCTTGGCTATGTCATAGCAGTGGCTCAATTAAGTTGAAATGCAGGACTGCTCCTGATGGTGCAACGGTTGTGAATAATATCATAAAACATTTGCTAGTCTCCTGGAAACATGCTGATTATGGGCACAAAGTACACTCTATTTTCTTTCTGAGCACTGAGGCTCAACACATTTACTTATGTTTGGAATCAGGACAGCTACTGTCTTTTTTAATACAACTTTATGTCATTTATGCTTCACATCAAAATAGCTCTGCTACAGGCAGCACAGGATTAGATGCTTTTGGGAGCCTGTTTACATCCCAGAACGAAGTCTCAGGTAAAACTGCCATAGCTCTCCCTGGCTGCTGCAAAATTCAAGGCACTGGGCTTTGTGGGACAACAGAGAACCAAATCAAAGGGAGCCAGGAAGCTCTTGGAGTAATCCTGATTAAGTGGCACTAATTAAAAAAAGCCTGAGATCCAAATGATCCTACAGGAAGAAACTTGACTACAGACAAGATTCTGATTTAACAGATGACTCCTGCAAGCCTTTCACGACATTTTACTAGGCAACTTCATGCAGGAGTGCATGCAAAGACTAGATAAGCATTTCTGGGTAACAATCTAAATGCAAGAGCAATCACCTCATCTGCTGAGATAGGTGAATGAGGGCAAGGGAACAATTCAAAAATCATTCCCGGTGATACACACCTCCTTTGCATAGACCGTGGAAGGAGCAGATTCACCCTTTCCTACTCTCAAAGCGCAAGCCAAAGACCACAGAAAGAACGTGCATGTAGTTACTTGTCCACATAAGTAGCAGATTACTTTCCTGTCTTCTGAGAAATAGATACAAACAGTGGTCAATTGTTTCTGTCAAACTTAAAAATCTACTATTTGATTCTTTTTTTCTGGATTTTTACTGGATCTTTTTCCAGGATAGAGACACTCTATCCTGGAAAGAAGTTAGAGGCTTTGATTGGGGAATGTTTCCATCATAAATAAGGATTATTCCCTCATCATAAAGAGTGTAAAAAATAAGTAAATACTGTGGACTTTCAGAGTAGGCCTTTAAGAAAAGAAGTCAGCTGGAGCTAATGTTTAAGTATGCTCATTTTAACTGCATTATTTGCCATGCTACATAGCTGTGATGCTTAACTATTACCACAGTAGGGTTGTCTGCACTTATACTCAAGAATATAGTAAAATTACACTTAGCATAAAATAAGAAGAGTTATATGAACTGTACAATCAATGCCAATATTATTCTTTAGGTCAAATGCCCAGTGCCTCTGAATCCGGGCTTCACACAAGGATACCTGAAGGTCATATGCATTATGCTAAAGATTTCCTAACTCCAAATGAGAGTAGTAGTGAGTGTACTGTTCAGTAAAGCCCTCTAAGCCAGTTTTTTTGGACAGAGATATCCTTCATTTTGAATCCAAGTGCTAGTGCAGTGTCACACAATCCTCTATACAACAAAACCACCAGTTCTGGCAGTTTGGAACAGTCTCTGAAAAAGAGTTTCTTGCAGGCAGGACCGTGCACGAGATTTGCTGTTACAGCCTAGTTTGGCATTGGCATTATCCTTGACAAGATATATCAGATAAAAATGTGCAAGTAGCCATTTGGTCTATAGTTTGCTGTAAGAGAGAGTACTGAACATGTTCATTTTGGCCATTCAGCTGGACAAGGGACCCTGGGGG
>VZTL01015790.1:1310-13736 GCA_013400535.1 Scopus umbretta
CTCTCAGTCTTCCAAAACTGTTAAACCATCCCTAAATTCCAGAGAGCAAAAATAAGTAGAATAGTAGTATAACAGAGTAATAGTATCAGAAAACAAGAAAATGGAACAAACTGCATTGGCACATAAAGATATCTGTTGACTTCCAAGAGCAATTGTTTTGATTATGGACATAACACTTATCTATAGCAAGACCTCATTCAATGCCTGAACTTCTTCCATTCTGCCTGAGAACTTTTATATCTGGTATCTCTTCACATAGGAAAAAACCAGTAGTCCCAGCATAAGCAAATAAATGTACAGAACACTGTAATGAATTGAAGGATATAAAGATTTCTTCCCCCATGGGAGGCTACCAGATATCAAACCTCTTTATGTACATATAGCGCACAATACCTATAAAAATAGGGCTCAGATGTATGACTAAATGTACAAGTATTTGGTATCTTAATTTGGATAGCCCCATCCAATCATTGATACATAACAAGAGACCAGACTACAATTACAAAGGTATATACAACACCAGTGTTTACCATTATAGCAGGAGATAGCATCTGAGACACCTGATTAGCTTTCAGTAACCATTTGCTGACCCATTTCTCAGGAAAATCCCTCTTCCATTCATTAAACTGTTATTATTTCACACAGGCATATTTGTAAGAGGTGCTACTCAACTATTTAAGCTCATGAAAGCTATTTTTTCAGAGCCAGCAGAGGGAGTACAGACATCGTTTTACTTATCAGCTGTGGAAAAGATACCTTGTAAGAAAGCACTAAAAGAGCTGCACCTGCAAACCTAATGCAGTTAGTTTAAAGCATGCCAAGAACTTCCTCAGGCTTTCACAGACATGTATGTCAATGGCCAGTAGGCTGGTGTTTTGTTTCTGATTCCCCAATCAGCAGTCACATCTCAAAGTATGGTATCTGACAAAAATGGCAGGATCAACTCTGACAGTATTAACAAGTACCATAAGCCTGATGTTTCACATGTCAAAACAAAACGCCAAACAAAAAAAACCCCAAACAAACCAAAACCAACCAACCAAAATACATTATATAGCTACAGTTCAAGCTAGTCAACAGTTTTATTCCTATGGATTCTGATGTTCCTCAATTTCAGAAAAACTGAATTCTTTTGTTTGTTCATTTCTTAAAAAGCAGCTTCACCTGGATTTAAGAAAGTTGAGAAACTCAATGTTCAAGATGACCCACTAGCAAAGGAGCCAGGAAGATTCGGCACGATGTTGGACTGGAAGGTAACAAACAGCTAACCTTTCTGCTGGCAGTCACAGAGGCACTCACCTACCGGCAAATCTGGTTTTACATATCCTCTGAGGCAAGAGCTCTGCTGCTTTATTTAGCATTTCCATTGATCAGCCTGCTTTAGAGTTGGCAATTATGACTGAACGGTGTTGACACAGCGGATGCTGTGGAAACAGGTCGAAAGAGGAACAGGCTTTAAGCAGACAGATTGATAGCTTTTTGCCATCTCATGGAGGTGAACACTAAGCTGTAGGCCAACATAAGACAACATACCTCCCTGGCAAAAGCTCCACAAACAAGACACTCATTGCTTGTTTACACTGCAAAATTTTGACAAGATTTTTTTTTTTTTTAAATATAGTTGTTGTTCTAAGCCAAAACAAAATACTATTCTTGCCAATCTTAAGCATTTACTGAATTATTTTATTGGGTGGCTATTTCTAACTTTCACTATTTAAAAGTTTGTATATGAAAAGCTCACACAAATGTGATGAGCTCCTTAGTCTCAAAATTTCCTCTAGAAGAGCAGCAAAACACTCTCCTCCCCCCAAAGAAGATAAATTCCAGTCCTCTTAAACTTCACACAAACTTTAAAAAGCTTTGACAGCTTGAATCATTATATTTTGATTACTACCTATCCAAGAAGAATGCGCCTGTAGCTATGGAATTTAGCATTTGCTTTTTTCAAGTTTTGAAAATAGAAGCAGCACCCTTCAGCAAGTTAGATGGCTGCTTCTGCTCCCCTCTTCCTACAGGAAGGCAGTGTTCACTCCCCAGCTTCATTTTCCCATAGTAGATTCACTAAATGAGTAAGGCAAAGTGGGTCAAACTGGTTCCCATTTACAGACCTTACAGTTAAATATCATATAACTTCACCCCGGCATGGGTGAAGACCACCCTTCAGTTCTTTCAAAAATCAGGGCTCCAGAACCCTTTCCTCTCTGTGTGCCATACCTGGCTGGTTCCCAGGACTCCAGCCAGGCTGCTCAGTACATTTTATGTTGGGCAACCATGGCAGGAAAAGCCCTGCCTCTTCCATCACAAACATTGTGATGCCCAAGTATCAGGATCCATCCCAACCACTACAATCATCCCACCCTTCCCCAAATAATTGCCGTCTCTTGTGACAACAGTGAAGTTTTTGGAGATACAGAAGAAGCTGATCCAGACAGGAAAAATGTTGGTTTTGGGCAGACCGGCTACCTAACCAGACTCATCACACAGATAATCGAACACCAGTGCCAATTCAAAAACAGGGCACAGAACTACACTGAACCTGCCCGAGTCAAGCCAATGTGAAACCATGCTTGCAGGAAAGGTGCATTTTTCAAAAGGCATGACTGACTGCATGACTACAACGTAACAAACAGGTGGTATAATCAAGAAGAATACCAAAAATTCACATAGCAATTCATTGGCTGAGTACGATACCACAAATCTAATTCATTGGGCAACTGGAGTCTCATTAAGCTCCCAAATAATTTAGTATCTTTAATAATAATTTGGTATCTTTGCTTTTTGTTCCTTTCAAGTTCTCCTCTTTCTAGTTTAAAAAACACTATCTCACTGACAGCTGAACGTACTTCACCTCAAGCTTCTGTATTAGTTCTAAAAGAATGGGAACTCATTAATAGCACATATTTATGTTTATAATACCCTTTACATTTGAGAGACTGACATTAGGCTTCTAATCAGCAAGTTAAAACATGTGATCCATTTATACAGAATAGGTAGGGTGGGGGAAAGCACTGAAAAGCCCCTTGAAACCTGAGTATGTTTGGAGCATTTTCTTCTTGAGTAAGTTTCTACAACAAATTCCACAGAACGTTACACATTAAAATTACTAGTTGCCTTTAAGGATCTACAGAGGTTTGTTGTTATCTCAGTTTTTAACCTGAAAAGCCTAAGACCCTACATTTAGTATACAGCTGAACAATTAATGATTCCAGTGTTAATCACTACTCCAAGATATAGTACTTCAATTAGTAACAGACAGCATGCAGCAGATGCAAGAACTTTTTTAGAAGCCAGTGCTGAAGTTGTGCTCTTCCCCATCCCCTTCTCTCACCACCTGGAGGACCAATCTGAAGTTCTGAAGCCTGGTTGCATTCCATGGGTTAAAAGTTTGTATCCTTCCCATCGCATGTGAGATTCACCTGACCAAAAGGTAACACCTATTCCTAAGGTAGGCATTTTAGGCCTTTTTTTTTTTTTTTAATAGCAAATGGATAAATTGTTACTTCTCTGCTGAAAGGTTAAATTTAGCCTCCTAGGACCCAATCTAAAACAGTCATATGAATCTCATCTTAGATGTGCTTGTGTCTCTTCAACAATAGAAGAAGGCCACAGTAACTAATTTCAGTTTTTAAGATGCATATGTAAGTGGCCAGGATTGCACTGCTGAAGTTAAGCGCAGTTGGCTGAGCAATACTTGCATATCAAGCAGCTGTATTACCATGTCAGAGCAGACACATGCAAGAAGAAGGATGTGGTTTCACAGTTAGTTTAGGAATATCTGAGCCTACACTACTGCCAGAAGGTACAGTCTTGTGCCAGCACCAATGCTCACCTGACCACAAGGTCAGGGGACAGCCCTAGATGAGAACCAGTGACAACCAAGACAGCACCAATGCCATCAGTTCCTCCTGAAGGTCACACGGGTGACTGGGACTGTCCCATTCCAGCACAGCACAGGCCTTACCAGCTCAATCATGGAAGCTCTTCTCCTCAGCCCCCTGTTCATCCCGGGAAAAAGAAGAGTCTGGCTGCACCATCACTGTGAGGCTTCACTGAAGACTATCACCAGTGTCTCTCTTTAGCCTTCTCCTTTCCAGGTCAAGCAAAACCACCTCACTCAACCTCTCCCCACACACCACAGGATGGTCCCTAAGCAGCTTATTGACCCTCTGCTGGCCTCTCTGTGTCAGGAGACGTACAAAACAGGACACAGTTTTGGATGTGGCCTCATAAGCATGATGGAAGGCCATAACCCACTGGCCATACTCTTGTTAATGCAGCCCAGCATGGGCTAGTCCTTGCCAACACAGGAGCACTCCACTGCTGACTCAGGCTCACCCATCCAGTAGGGTGGTCAAGACCTTTCCTACAGAATTCCTCCTCCATACCCACCGCCGGGGAACAGGCATCAAGGAACAGCCAAGGCAGCCCCAGCTTTCCTCTTCACCCTCACCCCCAGAGATTAGACCATGCAGCAGCCCTACCACCACAATCCAGCAGCGGACACATGTTGCCTTTCCCAGTTACTGCCAATTGCTGCGGCGAAGAGGAAAGCCCTTCAGTAGTGTCTTTACTTCGCCAGCTCAGTAATGCTCAGGGGAGGCCTTATCAAAATGTTACTAGACTATCTTCCCAGAAAATATAAAGTAATCCACTCAAGTATCCACCCCTTGTATTTTTCCATCTGGTAAACTGATTTCCTGTGCTTTGAGGTAGTTTAAATTAACACCACAGCTTTAGGGTGTCAGACCTTGCATAACGAAGACAATCTTTTCTGAGGGTTTTTGGTAAGGCAGTTTGAGATACTGCTGTCCAGTGCCCAGCAACGCCAGGATCAACAAGTTAAAAAAGAAAGCCACATGTGAATCGTTCACTCGCATGCAGACTGACTTGGCAGTGCTAGGTCAATGGTTGGACTTGATGATATTAAAGGTCTTTTCCAACCTAAATGATTCTGTGATATCCTTAGTATGTACCACCACTTTTTATGTTGGTATTTTGTTTTTGAAAGTGCATGTTCATACTAAAGCTTTTTCAAAATATTCCTGTAACCTGGTATGCACCACAAATGGCTGTCTCCATTTGAAGGATAGCTCCACTACAAGAAACCAACTAACATGCAAAAAAATCCAACCCAAAACCAAAAAACGGAGAGACCATGCTTTTCTCAAATCCTAGATAATTTAGTGCTTTATTACTAAATCCCTTCCAACTTGCTTTAGAAATACATCTCCAGTTTAGAAACAAACCCCTACATCTGCAGTCACCACAGCCAGATCCACTTTTTACCAAAACACATCTAAAATCAGCATTTGTGAAGATCTTCAGACACGCAAAGCGAGCTCATTGCAGAATGTGAAAATCGCTGTCACTGTTAACTACATGGATTTCAGAGCTGAAGTAGGTGAACACAAGCTGAAGCAATTTGAGTTGTTAAGAAAGCAGAAGTAAAGCAGTTGTGCTAGCAGTGGTAGAGCACCTTCCTTATTCTCCCCATCTGTCAGTCTCCAGCTTCTCAACTATGTATATTTGAAAGCCGTCTGGCACAGATCCTGCCAGCCAGTTTAAATCATTTCATGTTTCACACAACCACACCGAAGTGAGGCTGCTAGACACTGCTCTAATTTAAGTATTGATTTGCATTGTATTCCACAGGCTTCATGAAGTTTTGCACCAGCTTCATTTCCCAAGTGAGGAAAAGTCGGCAGACCCAAGTGACATGAAGTGATTTGAAGTGCAGCATCAACAGTGAAAACAGTAGCACCTAGGTGGAAGTGAAACAATCCTGTTCAATATGCATATTGAGATCCTGCTTTAGTCTCTATCTAAATAGCCTGGGGAGGTTCAAAAATACCACTCTTTCTCAGATAATTTAAGGGCTAACCATACCTGTCATCTTTTCTTGTTACTATCTCCTCAATCTTATCCAAGTAAAAACCTCAGAAAGGAAGTCCGGACGCACAGTACGATAAGCAGTTTTTCATTTCCTCCACCGCAGTATCAGCAACCACCTAGGCATATAGCTAATGTGTTGTAATATTCTTTAATATTTTACTTAGTGCAAAGATCTTTATGGATAGATCCAAATAACCTTTTCTGGAAAGCTGTTAGTTGAAGGCTGGCACTCAAACTACTTTCCAATTTACTGTCAGAACAGTAACTTCAAGTTCTTCTATGTGAAAAGGTTAATACTCTCTAGGGAGTGGTTTCACCTGATGACTGCTCAAGGAGGAATATTCCCACAGGACCAATCCAAAGACTCATGCTGCTACCCTCGTGCAATCCTTGGAGAGCTCAGTCTGTGCATGAGGGTTGGGTAACACAAATCATCTACTGGGGCAGCAAGTCAAAGGAGCTGAGATGGCACAAAGGAGGGGGGAGTACTGAGCAAGACAGGGTGGAAATTAAAGCAGCTATCAGGCCTCCTCAGCCACTCCATGAAACTTTCAGTCACAGTGAAAAGCTAAATCAGCAAGTACAAATGAGGCTGTCTCACTGTCCTCACAGCTTCTTGGATTATGCTGATCAACACAGCAGCTTCAGGAGGCCATGATAAAAGCGTGCCGTAACTTTGGAATATTAAAAAAAAAAACCATCAAACATATTAACAGACGTGACTAGCAAGTCTTTTGATTAGGACTTAAAAGAATCCTACTTCTTGAAACACCTACCATACAAACCCAAATGTTTTCCAAGCTTTTGGAGTCACAGTGGCCATCCTCTTAACTCTTTATAATATCCTACAAGTATTCATAAAAAAAGTTTGTGGTAGCTACACAACTTCTTTACTGCCAGTGGCTAAGCTCCTTATTCCAACAAAAAGCATAGCACTATGGCTATTTCTTTCTATGGTGGAAAAACTCCATCAAACACAGCTAATGTCTCTTCTTCCTCCTTCCCCCATACACAGCTATCAGTTGGTTTCGATTTGTTTTAAATCCAGATAGATATTACAATCCAATTCACAGATGATATTTATTCTATTTTCTCTTTCCTTTTTTAAAAAAAAAAAAAAGAAAAAAAAAGAAATCTGTTATCATTTAAGACCCAAGACGTCTTGATTTCATTAGAAATGCAGTAGTTCAGGAAGCCAAAATACACACCGCAAGCAACAACATCCTTGTATTTGCATAGACACAGAAGCAATCCTGAAAGAGCCACGTGGACGAGCTGCCAGTCACTTGTCGAAAAACAAGTGCAAAAAAGGTTGTGTGATCTCTGTGTAAGGGCACATCCGTAACACTCCAGCGAAAAGAGTGCTTGATTTTTCTTCCACTGGTGCATGTATCGTAAAGATGATTAAGATCATTTGGATTAAAAAAAATAATAAAAAAATCTTAAAATGAAAACCAAAGTTTGAGTTTCAATGAAGACATAAGACAAGCAGAAAAAGCACACAGCTGTGAACCTTGGGTTGAGTCCCAGGCAGTTAGATAGATGCTTAAATCAAGAACGGCTGAATCATCTTTTCTGCCTTGAGATGGGGTTTACCACTATCACCTATGCAGAGTACGGTACATCCCAGGCCTCCTCTTCGTAGACCAGACACTGTACACCAAGTGGTGAGAACCCAGTAGTGTTGTATTCCCTGCTGCCACCTTATCTTTCTGTGAATATAAGGGCACAAGTAAGGGTAGCAGATTACAAGTGATAGGCTCCGCAGAAGTGTGTTTTAAGAACATGGTGTTTCCCGTGCTCACTGGGAATTAAGGCAGCATCCAGCCCATAAGCAATATGAAAAAAACCTGAGACATGGTGAACTTCAGTGGTCTGCATAAGTGGGAGGCCATGCAGAAACTTGCCTAGCTCTCTCCTTCTCCAAAGCAGCATCACAAAATAGCGCAAGACACTGGTGGCAAAACCAGCCAGACCTAGCGGCCAGCACCAAAGCTTATCAACTCTGTCACCCTCAAAATGTATACACTCTTCTTCAGTCCATCCCCCTCCAAAGGCAGGGCAGACATTCTTTGTCTATCTTGTAACGTGCTGTTACCTCTTACTGGACAAAAATAATGTAGATTTATTTTCAGAGCTATTTCTGCCTTTTTTTTTTTTTTTTTTTTTTTTTTTTTTTTATACTCTTTCTCTATTTTTNTTTTTTTAAACGCCTCCTACATTTTCTTTACATTTCTTCTCCCACCAGACCTTCGAAATACCAACTGAGAAAGCCTCATGCCTACTTTGCAATTCACCAAAATTAAACTAATAACACCTCCTGCTGTCATCTGTCAGTTAGAATAAGATTTGTAAGTGGCAGCAGAAATCACTTTCATAATGTTTACTGGAATATGAATAGCCTGAACGGGCAGATTGCTCAAATTTACTGTTCATATCAAGTGAAACCTGTCATGAAAACTAGTAACTCATTTTTATAAACTGTATGTGAAAGCCTGAAAGTTTAGAAATAAAAGTCAAACTGGACGATACCACATACTTGTGTTAAAACTACATTCGGTGTGGAAAGATGCAAATGTTCCACGGTGGGTTAGTCCAATTTTTTGCCTGTTGATTTCATTGTACAAGGTACCAGCTAGAAATCCCCCTTCTATACTGTTCTTTATTACCATTGCTTCCATCTTCTGTATGCAACCGCCCTGTTTCAGAGATGCTGAACACATTTTTAGTTTTTACATGCAGATACAAATGTGCAGGGGGCTTCATGAACAAAAAATCCTTCCTTATTTTGTATCACTCTGCTGTGCAATTAGCAAACATGGTCTTTTCCGCCATTTGAAGCCAAAGCTAGGGGAAAAACGTTAGTGACAATTATTTAAAAGTGAAGAAATCCAAATCTAAAGAAAAGCCATTTTGAGTTAGATTAATAATTCTTAATGCTTGTCAGAAATACCCATCCTCTACATAAATCATCGTAGGTTCACTTATTTTTCAAACAGGCAACAGTATCACCTCATGTCCACTGCCCTCCTTGTTCTTGAATCAGTTAACTTTATAAGGAGAAATAAAAATGATGCCTTCAAGAGAAAATTCAACAGGTTTGAACAACAAAAAAAAATAAACCTACTTGAGACTGTTGCACACACTATAACAAGCCAGTAGGCAGAGCTTATCTTAGCTTTTTTTAGACACGATACTGCAACCCTTAGATTTTTATCTATTTTTTAATTAAAATACTCTACAGAGAAAGATCGTTATCTCCTAAACAGCAGCTTTTAACAAGTTTTATTATTATTATTATTCATTTTAAGACAAGTTGAGAATACTAAAGAGTACAAATTTAAGAATATTATTGCAATTTTATTGATCCTTTCGGAGGAAAGTAAGCATGCATTTCTATAACAAAATCTGCTATAGATCCAAGCAGTCTTCCTTAATTCTCAAAAGATATTTACATTTAAATGCCCTAGGCTAATCATGGCTGTTCATTACTCTGCATTAGATTAAATTTTGCTAACTGAAAGCTGACTTCAACTCTGAGCAAAATACGTGTCCTTGTTGCACTAGCATTATTTTCCCTTTAAAACCAGAAGAAAACATATTAAAATAAACAGTTCAAACACTGAAAGACTTTGCTGAGGTCACATTTCAGAGGTAAAGAATGCTCAGTGCCATTAATATTTAGTCTACCTTAATGGAAGAAATTTGAGTTAGAAGATACTTTAGGTTATCTTGTCCACCCTTATGTCAAGGGAGACTTGCTTGCTATGGCATGTTATTGATTGCTTTGCCAAGTCCATTTTGAACTTGTCAGTTAATATCGAGCTCTAAAATCTTAAATGTTGGCAAAGTTAATTCTTCCAAAGCATCCATTTTCGAGGTGGCTTCAGCAGATCCAACCTGCGTTTCTTCCTTCTTAATATCTTCATCTTATGACTGTCTCCAGTTTATCACATTATTCTTTTCCAAATAAACTCGAGCAGTTAAAAAAAAAAATTACTAGACCTTCATGACTGTGAGCTGCAGGACATTTGCACGCCTCTCAGCTTCCTGTTAAGCTTCCACAACATGGTTCAGAGGTTCTCAATTTTAACAGCTGACAGCAGTTCTCTATTATTGTGGTCCATGAAAGAGTCACTTTCTAAATGAGATTCTAACATTAGACTGCAGAGCATTTTAATTGGTAGGATCACTCACCGATTATTAGCTGATTGTATACAACACAAATGGGGTTATTTTGCTTATATCATTATCTGTATGTAAGGCAACTTTGCAAGAAACCAATACACTATTTACCCAATGCTAATGTGACACTAGTCTGCTTTCTGCTTTAAGTTCCCAAACACGTCTGCTTAATATGCAATAGTGAGTCACTGTATGTGTGCATACACAGAGTACAGCCACAATTCCCTTTAAAATTAGTTTTGACTTGTATCATTTTAGTTATCTACATCCTAAGTAGCAGTTTTCTTTGAATGAATTGAAGTAGTAATGTTGCAATTCAGCACCCAGATAGCAGCACTGACTGGGAAAACCTGCCAGTGTCTGGACACAGCACAGGATCCCCTTTTATTTCAGATCACCCAACCTGGGTGGGTTACCATAATGAACAGAAAGCGTAGCAATACACCAAATGACCTAACAATGCTGTTCCAGACCAAAAATTTCACATTGAAGTGTACGAGTTTTTTTTCCCCTCACTGAATTCAGTGACCACTTTTTCCACTGACACCGAGAGAGTTTCCATTCATTATGCCATAAGTATTAAAGTCCTAGTACATTGGAAGCTATTCCTGCCAAAAAAGCCAATAGTTTAAAGATACACAAGTTTACTTCTGTTGGAATTCATGATTTGTGGTGTTTGGAACAAGTCCTTGAAAAGCTCCAACAAACAGGGGGAGAAAGGAAAAAAAAAAAAAAAAAAAAAAAAGGCACTGGCCATAGCTACAGTTACCACCTCCTGAATACACTGTATGATGAACCAAGGAGTTGGCAAGTTACAATAGCCAAGACCTTTCGAAGCACCTAAAACCACTATTTCAATTCAAATTCATTAGGACCCATGAGTATTTTCAAGATGCAGAAGCTTTTAGACAGGCAGTGGTTTTCCAAAGGCATGCTCTACTTCTCCCTCCCCAGCAAGTCAAGATTGCCAATTGCTAATGATGCAAGACAGGTCTCACAGGTACATTTGGCTTGGGACTTCACTTCCAAGAAGGGACACGTTAAGGGACATGATTTGAATTCACCTAGCCAGTCACCCCTCAGACACTATTAAGCCAAGCGCCAATGCAAACGTATGCTCAGAATGACGGTTTAAGACAAGGCATAAGGTATTAATCACCAGTTCCTTTCGAACAGACCTTGAGAAGAAAGCCTCAGCACCTGAAGCTACAAATCTGTGGATGCCATATGTAATTGATAGATATTGAAGGTTTTCCGTGATAGATATTTAAGGTTTTCTGTGATGGGGATCTTAGAATGACACGAAAAAAAGCCCCCAAAATTTTGTTACCATGCATCTTCCTTTCCCCCCTCCCTTCTCATACAGCTTAAAAAGTGAAACGCAAAAAAAAAAAATCATTTAAAAATTAGTAAGGATTTATGTCCGGTGTGAAACACACATAGCGCTGCACAGGCTCCTATTACAGCTGTGCAAATAGGTTGCCCCTCAGGCTGAAAAACCTGGGACAGACTCACCCACAGCTCCCGATTTCCAACCTCTTCCCGGGGTCGGGCTGACACCCCCCCACGCACCCCCCGGTAGCCACCACTCGAGGCACCGGTGCGCGCCGCGCTGAACGGAACGCTCCCGAAAACCACGCGGCCACCTCCAGCCGTCAGCCTTCCCATGAGACCTTCCCTCCCCAAATCCTAAAGCTTTCCGACCTCAGCCTTTTCCGACAGCCCAAGGGATTCGGCGGGAAGCCCCGGGGGACACCCGCCGCCCCGCTCCGCTCCGCCGGGAGCGGCGAGCGCTCCCTCCCGCGCCCGGCAGCAGGCAGCCATCCCCGGCGGAGGCTCCGGCCCGCTCCCAAACTCACGTGGTGCCGCATCCAAAGGTTACACGCACGGCCGGGACGAGGATGACACCGCCGCCACCGCCGTTAGAGGCGCTTCCCACCGCGGCGCGGCCCCGCACACGAGTCCGCGCTCACCCGCGGCGCGACGCCCGAGAGGCGTCCCTTCCCCGCATCCCTTCCCCGCCCGCGCCGGTCGATGAGCAGCCCGGCCAGGCATCGATAAATCAAACCCGCCCGCCCGCTCCGACGGAGAGCGGCGTACGGCCCGGCCGCGGCCAAAAACACCGCCCCGGGGGCGCGGCGGGCCAGGGAAGGAGGGAGGGAGGCGGNGAGTCCGCGCTAGCCCGCGGCGCGACGCCCGAGAGGCGTCCCTTCCCCGCATCCCTTCCCCGCCCGCGCCGGTCGATGAGCAGCCCGGCCAGGCATCGATAAATCAAACCCGCCCGCCCGCTCCGACGGAGAGCGGCGTACGGCCCGGCCGCGGCCAAAAACACCGCCCCGGGGGCGCGGC
>VZTL01015790.1:15192-25853 GCA_013400535.1 Scopus umbretta
CACCACCAACCCCCCACCACCCCCCTGGAAAAAAATCCCCATTCATAAACCATACGTAATTCCGTAACCCCTTTGTGTGGTTTTTCGAGCCTTGTTTTGACATCCTACCCGCCTCTCCGTTGGGCATCTGGCTGGAACGACTGGCCAGCTGTGCCACAGGCTGCCAGGTTCTTTGCGCCTGCCAGAAATACCCTGCTTCTCCTTTGTTGCCGTTCAAATCCCACTGCTGCCAGAGCCAGTGCTGCAAAAGAAACGAAACGGAGAAGCTCGGGTATCGCCACTGTTGCAGACCCGAGGTGGTGCAGAGCCTGGAGGGTTAAAGCAACAGGATGAAGTCAGCACAAAACAGCCCACAAGGACTGGCAAATAAATAAATCATCCTAACTACGTTATTATCATGGCTTGCCTGAGCTTCATTGTTTCTTTCTTTCTTACCTGAATGCCTGTTACATTTTTCTCCTTGTTCAAGAGAGGCAATCAAAAGAGATTGTGAGCAGTAAATGGCTCCTGCCCATTTTGGATGTTGCTAAAAATACTGCCTTACCTCTCCGTACCTAGAGGTCAATTGAAAAAAATCAAAATACTGAGGTAAGCAATCCTGCAGACTGTTCTATTGAGATTTCTTGCATCTCTTCCCAGGAGGAGGATATAAAACTATCTGAACACATATAAAACACATTCTCTTACATCCTGTCTGCAGTTTCAGCACCCTCCTCTGCACTCATCGCTGTGGCTCAGTGAGGCTTCCCCGGGCACTTGGAAACTGCATTTCTCGACACAGCTTTAGAAGACTGGCAGATGTATTCTGCACAGCTCTGTCGTATCCCCTAGCTCTCAGGCAGACAAAATTAGCTTTGGTACAGCTAAGGAGGGGATGATGTGTTTAACGCATTGCAGTTTGCGTACATGTCTGTACCTGCTTCCTTTTTTCTTGAGGGAAGGTAGGTAGGTTGTGCTTCAGTCCTTTGTCTGTGAAATGGGAGTAATATCCTATTTTCTTGGCAGGAAGGAAGCAAAGGCGGGAGGGGTACATATCAACATTAATTTTTTGAGATACTGTTATGGTAGAGTTCTCTAAGTGGATAGATTTTCCAAGGCACAAACCAGTTATTATTTAATGTTCCTCTTGCACTAATGTGTGAGGATAGCACAAAAACATGCAACACATTGACTGAAAGTAAGAAGAAATTTCTTCTAGCTCTACAGAGTCATCTCTCTAAGGATTTCAAAATGTTTTTCCAAATTAATCCTCGAGCTACAACACTCTTCATGATTTTTATGAGAAAATGGGCACTCCTCCTATTTCTAAAGGTTAGGACACGTAATTGACTAACGGAAAACATTCCATGTAATGTAGGTCACCAATCATATACAGCAAGCAAAACCAAGATGCACAAAGGAATATTTCTGGAGGTCTTTCATTTAACTTTTGAGGAAACATTACCATTTCAGGAAAATTCAGCATAGTTCGCAGACAACTTGGAAAGGCTGGGCCTGACAAATCAGTGACAATGGCTCAACTCATTCTGTGACCAACACTGTAACGACAGAAGTGTAATACATTTTAACAGAGGCAGAAAACGTGTCACAGATCATTTTAGTAGCTTGCCTGAATCTGATCTACTTACTATGAGACTTTTAACATAAAGAGTATGAATTGCGGTATTTGGATCATTACAATATTTAGTCAAAAATGAGTAAGGCGGGCAAGATCTGAGTGACCACCTCACCGTCCCATATGAAATAGGGACCTTTTGGCAAAATCACATGACGGGCTTGACCTCAGAGGAGAAAGCAGAAAACAGACTTCTTGTAGTTTGTGAATACATCTAAGCTTTATTTAATTTTTAGCTGGTTTCTTGACTATCCTGCTAGTGCTGATCCTGTTCAAACTCAGCCAATGAATTACATTTGATGAAACTGGAGAGCACAGAGAAAGCGTGGGAAGTTGGGAGAATATTTGTGTGTGAACATGGAGAGATGAGTGTCCAAAGCTTCCACCAGGCTTGAAGAGCCAAACTTTTTCCATACCAGCGACACTTCTCCCAGTCAGCTTTCTCGGCCCAGTACTACTATTTGACCACTTTCTGCAGACCACCTTGGAGAAGATGCCTGTTCACTGTACTCCTGGCTGGGCCCCTGATTCCTGCTGGGCCATAGAGGCTGCTGCATCTTGTGATGGTCCTAACAGATCAGTCTGTTCCCTAAAAGACGAGACAGCCATCTAGATAAGCAAACAATTGACCTCTGGCTCATCTTGAAGGTGTCACAATGACCAAATTTCTCCATCATCCACCCATGCAGACTAGCAATGACCTTGTGAAACAAAAGAGTATCACGCAATTCATCCACCCCTCCCTTAGGAAAGAGGCCTATCTGTAAACATTTGCATTTTTATCAGCTCAAAATTCTTTCCCTTAACTCTTCAGGAGCTCAGGATTTGTGCATAATGTGTTTCCTGTTGTGAAATGCATACGATAATTTAAAATACTTGAATTCTTTTTGCTCTATTCCATTTCCCTCAAAACATTTTTTTTTCTTTTAGTTTTATGTTCTTTTACAGTGATACTGCAGGATCAGGAGGGAGAAAGATAAAGGAATGTGAGAAGCAACAGTTATTGCACAAATCAATCTTTTATATATATTATATTTGAAATATATCAGAAAAAAATACACTGGACTTCATATGTTAACTGTTTCTTCTTTACATGTTCTTTTCAGTTGCCACCACAGCACAGCAGCATTATAGCCCCAGACCAGATGGAAGAGTAGAAAGATATTTCATGAACAAAGGTTTGTTAAAAGTAACACTTCTGTTGCCCGTCTCCCTGAAGCTGCTATTAGCCATCATCTCTCTGTGCCTGTCCTTGGTATGGACATGTATGGTCATTTGATTTATGCTACTGTGGGTACTTCTAGATGCGTTGCTTTTTCAGGCTTCTCTGCTGAATGTGTGTGGTCTTAGTTGTGAAGTTGTGGTCTTATCTTTGAGTCCCTCTCATCAGCTGATGTTAGTTTGTGAAGCTTCATTGATTTCACTGTTTTTGTGGGCCTGTTCCAATTCATGCTGACTAAATATCTGGTTCATAAATTGTAATGTTGTGATCATTCCTCTGTGATCAAGCGACAAGGGTTTTGTTTATTTTTCCTCCCCTCCCCAAGATAAGAATCAACACGGGTAACCAAGCTATCTCTCTCTGAGGCTAACATCAACATCGCTGGCCAGTCTGAGTCACTGCTCCTGACTCACAAAAATTAGTTTTAGGAAGAGTAAAGGCAGCCCCTCTTCTCTCTCATCAGTGCTGGGTAATTGTCTTGAGGAGAACAATAAATTATCTCTCAGCAATGCTACTTCAAAGTCCTTTGGATAGGAAAATAGATAATTCAGTTAAGTCTTAGGTTCCTTCAGCAAACATTAGCATTTCTGGCCCTTGGCGATTGTTCAAGATGGTTTTGAAACATTTAAGAGTCATTAGAGCTAATAGCTCCGATTCTGCATTTCCTTCAAGAAGGAGTAGCAGAAAAAATGCACTACCTTATTCCCACTACCTTAATCAAGAATTAATCATTCAGATGATAAACAGTGACCGGAACATACTTGAATAAATTATTTGTTTTCTTTGTTGATCAGATACAGCTCTAAATCATCTTGACTGTTTTTAAGATGCTAAGAAAAATATCCCACCTACCTAAAATTGCATTTAAAAATATTAATAATGACCTATTTCACATGCATAATTTAAAACTCTGGGCTCAGCCTTGCAAGCCTTGTTCAGGAATAATCATTTCCAGTTTACAGATAACAGATCTGAAGATTATCAAGATCAAAACTTGGATATCTATGGAAAGGTGTGGATATAAATATCTAGTATCACAGCCTTAAAATAAATCACTCTCCATAGTAGTATAAATTATAGTTAAAGTGTTACATAAAATGTTTATACTTGCGTATATATAAAATCAAGTACGCTTGGAGTGCTTAAACACAGATTATGGGCAATTAAAAGAGGAAATTCTTGACTAGGGCATTGTCTTTATTACCAGGTAATAATGCAACTATAAATATTACGGTGAGTAGGAACAAGCTTTAAAAAATAATTTAGAATGTTGCTTGTTAGCTCATAAAAATGAGGAAAATTAACTGAGTTCTTGTGACATCAACTATATTTCTATTATGTACTAGTAGAAAAGATCAATAGGATTTTCCTCTCTGTAAGTTCCCTTTTGTCAATTGGATAACATGGCAGCCTTGTATTGAACCACCAGAGTTTAAATATATCATATCATGGGCACATCTAGTAATAGGACCGCTCTAGGTTATTTTCAGACTACAACATGTTATGTAGCAGTAAAGGCGGTTTGGCTTTGGACAGAAGTGGATTAAAAGATATGAAAATATTTTGTCCATGACAGCAGTCCAAACATTGACAGTTTTGTTATCTTCAGTTCTGACTGGATTCAGTGAGAGTTGCATATGCTTAATAATTACTAAAACTGACACCTATGTTACTAAAAATACCTTGGATTACTGAAAGGGATTTGAAAATGAATCCCCGTAAAAGGCTTTTAGATCTATTGCATTTTAGATTTACAGTAAATCTTAAATCTGTTTATCTTTTGTGTTTCACTCAGCTTGATGTCAAAAACAACCAGGTGCGTTTCACTGTTCCAGCCAGTTCCCAGTGCCTTTCACGTTCAAGCCTCCAAGCCCCAGCAGTGGCTTTTGAACTGCAAGTCATACACCAACAGCAATCTACCAGGATATCAGAAAGGACCCATAGCCGGTCTGTGGGACTATAGTTAGGAGTAAATGTACGAGATGTCCTTGACAGCATATCTAATGTTTTTTAAAAATGTTAAGGGCTGGTGATAGTCCACTGATCCAAAGCATCCGAGAACCACTATTCTAGCACATTTGTGCAGTTTTTGCCTGTATACATTGACAACACATATTTACTTTCTGTTAATGAATCAGTCCCTACAGGAATACTTGCTCTACAGGTTGCTGCAGAAGGACTTGTAATGGCACTGGCATGTGTGAGGTTTAAATCAAGCTCAGCTAGAATCACCTCTCCCCGTCTTCTGCTCCAGACTAAAAATACTGGAGGGGAGACTTTTGTTTTATAATGAAGATGACCCAAGTGTTCATATTTCTCTGCTGTACACAGAGAAAATGAAGAGGTGAACCAATCAAGGATTCAGTCACATCATAGTGCAGCTTCAGAAACAGCCAAGGTAGGCATTTGGGATCTTTTAGAGATCTTTCTTTAGGACTTGCCCAGCCCTGCACCCAAGTGTTGAACCACACTCTTCCACTCCCTTTGTTCCTTTGCGTAACTCCCTTTGCCTCTTTTCCTTTTATGTTTTCCTTTTTCCTTTCCTTTCTCTCCTTCACTTTTCCTTCAGTTTAGCTCTTTTTCCCAAGTAACACCTTTTCCACACTTCCTGCCAAACAAAATAAACCAAAACAAAACCCAAGAACATCCCATAGAACTACTTCTTCAGATGATGAATTTGCAGTTTGTGCTGTTGGTGGGTGGTATTCCTCCTCTTGTCAGTAGGATGGGATTCATTTGTCCTCATATGGGCATCTAAAAGGGACAGATCTAGACCTGTACTAGTAACCCTAGGCTCCATTATAGTCAACGGTGAGAAGCTGCACCCTCCAGAAGGCAATATATGTCATTCTAAGTTTAATGTTTAGGATAATTCTGCAGATGTCTATATATCTCCTTTAATTCTGGTGGCAAACAAGGGCAAGTGGTTTAAATGTAAATGTCTAACTCTTAGAAGGTTAACAATGGGTATGTGGGATGAACTTCTCTTTCAGACTGCATGATTTTCTGGACTCTCTTCATCTACCAGCCATTACTTTCAAGCACCCACTGAACTGGAGAATGTATGCCAAGAAGCTAAAAGTAGAAAAATACACTAGGAGAACCAGGTTTTAAAACTACACATTGCTGGTGATTTTTAATGAACACAAGTTGTTTAATTACTGCAATTTTTGCTGACAACTTTTAGTAGTTAAAGCATGGAAACTTGAATTGAGGTGAATAATCTCTGTAAAGTTATTGGCATGATCTTAAGTAATGACATGAGTAAAGTATGTCTGAGTCCAGTGGAGCTATCTGTGAGGAACGGGATATTGGCATGCAGAAGGCTTGCAGGACACGGCTCCTGGCTTGAATTCCACTGAGCTGGTGGGTCATGGTCCTGATAGAGTCAGTGTAGACTAAACTCCTTTGAGACTGTGTACTTTGTTGCTAGACCAGCCAGCCATGGGACGAAAATGAGTGTGGGTCCCATGCTGGAGTTTCTTAAGAGTAAGATTTGAGATGCAGTGTCAAACTGCCAGCACTATCACAGCCTGTTTTGAAAATGACACTGAGACTTAAGTAGCAGTGAGACTTAAGCTTTGATCTTTCTAATCACTGTATGCTTGCCTGCCTCCTCCCTTTGTGTGCTTCTGTGGAAGTCCATGATGCTCTGCTGAAGTGCAGGGAAACATTAGCACTGAGAAAAGTGTTGGTAATACCCCTCAAAAATATAGTGTTGGTGTGTGTAAATAAATATAAAAATACACATATACATAAAGAGAACTTGCTTTAGAAGGAAAGTGTCATCTAAAAATATGTCCAGCTAATACTCTAAACTGGTATTAAATTTAGCAAAAATAATAAAATTTAAAATTATAAACCAACAGTAAATTGTCCATAAATTCTGTTGGCATTGGTTACCTAAACCAAAATTGTTCCTTTCCTTATTACTGATCTTTTCCTCATGCATATTCCCATGCATTTTAATTTTGCTGAGAAGACAAACAAAAATATCCATCTTAGAAAAAAGGTTAGGAGGTCTGATGGTTTTATATGGGAACCATACAAAAAAATTTTTTTTTTTTTAAAGGAACCAGAACTCTTGTGGTAAACAATGGATGTTAACCATAAGAAATGAAACCAGAAAGAGTTAATTAAGACCTCTAAAGCCAGAAACAGGTAATATTGTACAGATAAATTTTTTTCTTCCCTAATCTTTTCCTCTTTTCTAAATAAAATTAAAAAACTACATGAAACATTAAATTGACAGACAAGTAAAGCTAAGATAAAGTGCCTCTCTTAAACCCATAATGCCAGAAAATTCAGAGACGAAGCTACAACACTACTTTTATCCCATACTACAGTACTTTTGGTGTGTGGGGTTTCTCATTGTTTGCATAATACTGAGATAGGTAAGAACACAGATAATTTTTTGCCTTCCCTCAACATTTTTTGTTTTGAGGTGGAGAGGTAGGGTTTTTTAAATAGCTTACTACAACATTTCTATTTTCTCCTTCAGTGTTTTCTGCACATTGGAATGTATTCTTATTTTAGTTTTGGTTTTATGGTTGATAAAAGTTAAGAAAATTATGTGAGAGAAAGCAATTAATATGAGATGTATCTCATACCTGTATTAGATGAAGGTTTTTTATTGTTCTGTTGCAAGCTCCAAACAGAAACATGTATGTAGATTAAGCTAAATTTGTGCATGCCTTTGCAGGTTTAGGACATAAACTGCCTAAAGGAAATCATGAAAATATATTGCTTGCGTTGTATCAGGGAGTTTCTGTATGTCTCTCAGTATTGCCATTGTATTCCATCTGCGATATTAAAAAGCATTTGCCAGAACTCCAGTCTGTTCCTCTGAAAATTTAAACATGTGCATTTATTTTCCATTGTTATGAGGATAAGGAATGTTTGTTTTTTGTTTTTTGGTTTTTGTTTTTTTTTTTCTTAAATATATGTCAACTTTATTGCACTCCTGAAATACAGCAAAGAAGTATCTGATCTGGAGCCTCATAGTGTGTATCATTTTCAGCAGGGTTACAAGGATCAGCAAGTATTTTTAAAACAGAAGTCACTGGGCAGGTCCATTTTATTTGGTTGTTCAACTTTTCCCAGCTTTTACCTGTAGCCCACTGTGTGGAAAGGATGAATGACTTTGCTGAGTGTTCACCTCTTTCAAGAAGTGGTAGGAGGCAGGGAGGAAGGAAGGAGGAAAATTAATCAATGAAGTCCTGGTTCCACACACCCCTACTCAGCTACCACTTTGTATATGTTGACCTATTATAGTTGAAAGACATTTATTAGTTCTTCAGAGAAGAAATCAGAGGGGTAATGGATCTCAAGCATAAGCCTCTGAGTCATTGTATCTTAGATACTTATTCGTGGACTTATGCAATCTAGCCATCTCCCATTTTTCTGGGCTGTCTTTAGAGGTACTCTATCAGTCTACAGGAATTAAAAACTAACTGAGCACAAAAATACAAATAATTAATCATATAAAAACCATTCACCTGTATTCCAATTCCTTTAATCTGTATTTTGAACCATCAGTGAAATAAGAGGTGTAATAAATCCAAATTTATTTAAATGATCTTTCAAAGTTTTTGTTTTAGTGTTTAAGACAGATATTGCATTTTTATATCATAATCTATATAAACATCAATGGCATGGTCTGTTTCCGCTTGGCTTTAGTCACATGTGTTATTTTTTGTTTTATTTTGTTCTTAAACTTGACTCATGACGTTTCTCTATGCTTCTTATACAATACTTCTTCCTTCCTGATAATGCCTATTTGTTCTCTATTTTTGGCTTGCTTTTCCATTTTTGGCTTGAAATTGTGTACATTTAGCTGATGACTGGAGGATCTGTTTAATTAATACAACCATTACAGAATAGTTATCATATTTTGCTATATATAAAAAGTCTTTGGAGAAATAATTTTTAGTATTTGGTGCTTTCATTTTATTCTTCTAGGGTGTTCCTATACTATGACACATTCTATGTTTTAACTATGATTTATCTGATTACAAAGCTAAAAATAAGTCTAAAATATAGCCAGGTTTCCCCAAAGAAGGAGAAATTTCATGCTATCAAAATCAAATGCAAGAAGGAGTAAAGGGTGATATTTGTGCAAACTGTGGAAGACATATCAAAGGTTCATGAGAATTCAGATGAGCTAAAATAATGTTCGTGTACATTGATAAGACAGTATGCTAACTTGTTATTGTGGTTAAAAAGGGAATGCCCTTCTAATGGACTATCAGTGCAACAGTTTTTAGAAAAACTAATTCACTAAATGCCAGATTGTACCAGCTTAGTAGGTGAATAAATAAAGCAGTATTCACCCAGAATGAATATGGCAGAGTCAAGCTTCTAACAGTCTAAAGAACAGCTAGGGGAAAGGTATCCACATTTTATTCTTGTCTTCCCTGATATTTCCTTTCATCCATAGTTAATATTTATCCTAACAATGGGTTTAATATTGCTTTGAGAAACAGATGATATAATGAAAGAAAATATGTATCAATAGCATATAAGATCAGTTTGTTCTCTAAATTTTAAAATTTTAATTCCTTAATAAAGTTTACAAAAGTTTTTAAAGATAAAGGCTAATCTACAAAGAGATATTTGTTATCCTTTGGTACACTTTAAGTTTCATATATTATTCTCTCATTAAATTTAATTTTACAAGATAATAACAGGGATATATTATTATGAATATAGTTTGATATAATTGCTACTCCCTATTTAATGATAGTATTACCTTGCAATTAAACAATTTGCTTTACCCGTACGAAAGGTTTCCATGATATATCCTGTTCCTTTTTGTCCACCGAATTGCTGCCAATTTTTAAGTGAAACTATTTGCCTTTTCATCACACTCTTTTATCCTCTTATTTAATGCACACTTAAGTTTTCTCCTGAACTCTGGGCATTTGATATCAGGCTTGCAAGGTTCAAAACATTTGATTTGTTGGGTGATGTCCTTTGGAAACAGAAAACACAGAAGAAAAAATAGTGTTGCCTCTGAAGGCTTGAATGGGATATAAATTGTCTTTCATAGCCAGTATAAACCTATGAGGGCTATGTCTCTGCAGGATGACGATGAGACATTTTAAAGGAGAAGAATTCAGGTTCCTATTTTTGATGGATGGTTGTCTTTGTTTAATCGTACCCAACTTATTTTAAAAGTTTTCAGGTCTTTTACCACTAAGTTATGTAGTTGTTCAAGAGTTCTGTCTGTAGTACAGTGTCTGCTCATCAATTCTGTAAACAGGCACCACTTGTATAAAGGTCTGAAGTGCTGGGGCGCAACTGAGTTTTTACATCAGCATTACAGTCTATCTGACAGAGACTGCTGCATATTTTTGGTATGTGTTTCAGGGACACTCTCTCCTGGTTTGTTGTTGTTGGAGCTGCTTTATCCATGAAACATCTTTCACATAACAGCTTGAAGATCCTTTGAGCATATTCCCCTTAGAAAAGGGGACTTGCCCACAGTGTAATGACAACACCCATCAGCTCCTTTTCAGAAAAAAAAAGGGTAATGTAGGAAAAATGGCCTCGAAGTGCTTTCAAGAAATTCTTTACTAAAAACTATCCACCAGATTGTTTATGCTATGGGGAAACTTGGGGCAGGGAAAAATAAGGCCAGAATTAACAAAGCATAAAGCCCAAAATTTTAGAAAAGTAAATCCAGTATCTACCTATCTGAGACATGTGAGGGGAACAAACCACATTCTGCTTCAGCCTTACCTCTTCTGAAAACGTCCTCTGCTAAAGGTGAGAAGGAAATTTTGTCTGTATATCTATTTGACTGTACCATTTGGTTTACTT